>JAIUCV010002791.1:0-41273 GCA_026724425.1 Erythrophleum ivorense | reverse complement strand
AGTTTCCGCTCAAGGAGGAGCAAGAAGATGAAAGTGAGCAAAAGGAGTAAAAAGGCCGTCATACGTAGCCCGACCGAGCCCACTAGCTGATCACTCGATCGAGCCCGTTAGGAGACGCTCTATCACCTGCTAGAGCAGACCACTGGAGCAGACCCACTAGAGCAGACCACTAGAGCAGACCACTAGACCGACCACTGGAGCTGACCACTAGACCGACCACTGGAGCTGACCACTAGACCGACCACTGGAGCTGACCACTAGACCGACCACTAGAGCAGACCACTGGAGCAGACCCACTCGGTCAGACCACTCGGTCAGACCACTCGGTCAGACCACTAGAGCAGACCACTGGAGCAGACCACTCGGTCAGACCACTAGAGCAGACCACTGTAGCAGACCACTCGGTCAGACCACTCGGTGGTCAGACCACTCGGTCAGACCACTCGATCGAGTGAATCCAAGAAAACACTCGACCGAGTGTGTACAAGGAAACACTCGATCGAGTGCATGCGAGCTGCCACTCGGTCGAGTGCCTGCACGACGTCGTTCGGGTCGAGCGCCTCCACGACGTCATTCCGTCGAGTGCTTTCAAGACGCTTACACACCGTTCGATCACGTGCTTCCATCTGAGCCGTCCGATCGAACACGCTCAACCCCCGAACTACTTAGACCTATTTTGAGCCATTGTTCGAACCCGTCCATATTGCTTGTCTTCAATTGCTAGATTCAAACGATAGTTTAGGCATCTAGATTGATAGACAAAGTTGTTAAGATCACGACAGTGGATTAACTTACTCTTATGTTTGAGTTCGAGGACCTGCATTAAATTTGTGCCCTGAAGAGTTATTTGGTTGCTATCCTTGAATCTCCTGCGAATCGCCTTGATCTAGTGCTTGTTTTCATTGATTTTACATCGTCGCTTACTTTTGTTATTCGTTACCATTTCACCACCAAACCAATCGTCATTGTCTTAGCTCCGTTTCAATTCTCAAAGTTTCAAGGCGCAACACTGGTCCTCTGGACTCGAATCATTTATATTACACACAAAGAACCTTTTATCAAACTTGGCGCCGTTGCCGGGGAGACCAATTCGTTGCCTTTGAATCTTGTTTGAAACTTAGTCTAAGATTCACAGCACTGTTTCAGTGTATGACCACTAGATCTACAAGGAGCAACCGCACCGAAGATCTTTTCATCCTGTCCAACACAGAACTCGCGAGAGTAGAACGAGCAAACAGACAGAACAGGCCTTATTCCGCCGATATGGGCGACCAAGGCAATCAGGACATGGCTGCTCAGTTGCAGCAACTCCAACAGCAGATCGAGCAGATGCGAAAAGCTCAACAAGACAGAGAACCGCAACCACGTGCTGCCATTGGAGACAAGGGACAATCCGCATACCTTCTATCACAACCGGTCTGCGATTGTTCCTCCAGCCGTTCAGAGGCAAGACTTTGAGATCAAACCTCAAATGATCTCATTAGTCAAGGAGCACCTTTTCCATGGACTACCTGCTGAGATTCCGATGGACCACATCGAAAACTTTGAGGAGATATGCAGTACTACTGGTTCGAATGGAGTGCCGGGCTGACTTTCTGAAGTGCAAGCTATTCCCATTCTCACTCGCCAACAAAGCATCTCGCTG
This sequence comes from Erythrophleum ivorense, assembly GCA_026724425.1. Lineage (NCBI taxonomy): Eukaryota > Viridiplantae > Streptophyta > Magnoliopsida > Fabales > Fabaceae > Erythrophleum > Erythrophleum ivorense. The sequence continues at coordinate 39,628 of JAIUCV010002791.1, read as the reverse complement.
GCTGAAGTCATTACCACCTGGGCCTTTGACTTCATGGGACCAATGCAGAGCGGCGTTTCTGGACCACTTCTACACGAAGTCCAAAACTGCAGCGCTAAGGACTAAGATCGCATCCTTCCACCAGCATGACGGAGAAGCTTTCTGTGAAGCTTGGGAGAGATACAAGGAGTACCGGAGAGAGTGTCCTCATCACGGATTCTCTGATGAGCAGATTCTGGGTATCTTCTACGACGGGGTCAACTGGGAATACAGAAACGCTTTGAACTCAGCCCAGCAATGGTGATTTCATGACTAAGTCCAAAGAGGGTGCTTTCGAACTGATTGAGAATCTTGCTGCGAGTTCTAGCAATAAGAACGCTGAGTATGACAGAACAGTGAGCAATGTATCTGTCAAGGGAAGCAGTGTTGAAGCGCAGAAAATGGAAGAGCTCACGGCGAAGGTGAATCTGCTGCTGAAGGCCTCACAGAAGTCTGTTCATTTCGTTGATGAGAATGATGACACACCTCTCTGTCAAGAGTTCGGAGAGGCTGAAGATGATCAGATGGAGGTTAATTACGTTAATGGTCAAGCATTCGTGCAGAACAGAGGCTTCAACCAGAACTACAAGAGTCATCCGAACTTGTCCTACAGGAGCACTAACGTCGAGAATCCTCAGGATCAAGTATATCCACCGCGGTCGAGCCAAAATCAACAGGGTTTTCAGAATAGTTTTTCCAACACCTTCCAAGAAAAGATCTTCGTTCCTAGCCAGAACCGTTTTCAAGGAGGTGGTCAACAGAAGGTACAATTTAACAACCAGCAACAAGCTCCAGGTTCATCAAACGATTCAAACGACGAGCTAAAGAGTATGATGCAGCAGATGTTGGTGAACCAGAATAAGTCTTCTGCAGAGACCAATTCGAAGATAGAAACCATGTATAACGATCTGAATGGGAAGATTGAGACTGTGTGGACTCATGTGAAAAAGCTGGATGTTCAAGTAGCTCAGATGGCCGAAGCTGTTAAGAGACCACATGGAACCCTTCCTGGGAAGGGAGAGACGAACCCCAGAGAGCATTGTCATGCAGTTATGATTCATGGTGAGATGGAGATTTTACCAGAGCAAGGAGGCTAAGGAGTTGTTAAACAAGCTGTGAACTTTAAGGAGCAATGCATGAGAGTTGAGGATGTTGCAGGTTCAGATGATGATAACCTAGACATGAGGCCCGTTTACACAGCTCCACAACCATATGTTCCTAAGGTTCCCTATCCAGTTCCTCCCAAACACCTGATGAAGCCGGTTAGTGCGGAGAAGCTAGCTGGGTTTGATAAAATGGTGAGAAAGCTTCCTCCTACAATCTCATTCGAAGAAGCCTTAGAGAAGCATCCCTTGTGTGATTTCTTTGTGGACTGCAGAGAAAGTTTGGAAGATATTAAGGCCCTCTTTATCAAGGTGAGGAGTACAGCTCCACCAATGAAGCAGTTGAGTAAGGTAGATGACCCTGGGAAGTTTGTTGTTCCTTGCTCCATTGCTGGAGTTCGATTTGAAGAGTCTCTCTGTGATTCTGGATCTAGCGTGAATCTGATGTCAAGAGCTATTGCAGAGAGGTTGAGGGTTGCTGATATAAACCCTCCTGGTTTCACTCTCACATTCGCAAACACTTCAACCACAACCCCATACGGGACCATTCTAAACTTATCTGTTCAAGTTGGAAATTGTCTTGTTCCAACTAATTTTCAAGTCGTGGAGATGAGCAAGAATTCTGATGTGCCTTTGATTCTTGGAAGACCATTTTTTGCCACAGTGGGAGCAGTTGTAGATCTGCCAAATAAGAGAGTCTCTTTCTCAAAAATCGACAAGAAGGTCTTCTATAAGGCCATCCCCACTTCTGGAACTACCAAACACGCCTCCTGTATCAGCATTTTCAGTGGAGAAAAGCTTGGAGTTGATTCTCAGAAAGAACCTTGCGATATGAGAGTTGAAGAAGTCTTGGATGGAGACTCTCACATCATTATCAAGGAAGTCAGCAAAAAGGAAAAGGTGGAGGGAAATGTAAAGAGCAAAAGAGTCACAGAAGATCCTCACATAACCTTGCTGCCTCAAAGACGTGTCGGAGATACGATTGAATATGAGGTGAAGTGCAGAGGTACCTCTAAGCCTTTCTCTAAAGTCAGAGCTATTCTCACATCAGAGCTGAAAGAGAAAGGACAAGATGCTGTGAAGGGTCTGTTGAACAGAGTTCTGAAGCTGAAAATGTCTAACTGCGGGGCTTGTTTTGGAACAAGCTCCCCCTACTCATCCTGACTGAGGCATTTCATACAAGTCGAGCTAATGACTTAAAACAAGCGCTTGGTGGGAGGCAACCCACCGGTAAGAGTCCCTAACTTGAATCTTTAATTTTTTTTTTTAGTTGCTAACTTTCGGTTTTGTTCTTCTTTTTCAAAAAAAGAAAAAAAAAAAAAAAAAAAAAAAAAAAAAGGGAACAGAAGGACCGATCGATCGGTCGCTGGACCAATCGATCCAGAGGAGTCTCGCGAAGGGTTCGACACAGTTTTCCAACCGCTGCGTCCGATCACCACGCGCCTCGCACCACCGCAACACCAAGCTCCTCCTCCATCCCTCCATACACCCAAGACACCATGAACGCAGCGATCAATGCTCTTCTCTATGGCCGCCCCTGAAGGTCCTCTCAACTCTCTTTTCCCATTTATATCATCTTTGTTTTCACTTTTTATTGAGTCTGTTTAACTCTCTCTTTGGTTTATTTTCACACCGGGTCGGTGTGAAGTAAGTCCGTGGGAGGGTCTTTGTGTTTACTAACGTCTTTTTCTTTCTTTTGTTTCAGTTTTCATCTTGAGTCATTTTGATGTTTTCTTTGAGTCAACGTTTTATTGAGTCAAAAATTGTAGGGAACAATGATTAAATCTGATGATGATCTACAACCTCTTATGCTCTTGAATTCTTTCGATCTAGTGACCAATTATGCAGGGTTTGTTAGGTGCAAAAAGCTGGAACACCCTCTTGGTCAGACTTCCCCCAGGAATTTCCGTTTTGCAGAAATTTTGGTGAAGCATTTGGTTGACCCATACGATATTGGACCTTTAATCTGATTATTAAATACTTCTCATTAGGAATGTTATATCAGGGAAACGGATCATACACTCAGGACTTCTTATTCACTTTACCATTCTTTGTTGATCCTGAGTGGCCGACCCATTTTTGGTTGGTACCCCCACCTCGAGCCTTATCTCCTTTCAAACTTCATGCACTCTGTGCTTCTTTGTCATATATGCAGATATGTGCAAAAACGTCGGAGAGAAGGGTTCGACACAGTTTCCCAACCGCATTCAAGACGAGTGTTCATCTTTAACACTGAGAATGGGAAGAGATGGTGGAATATGGAGTCTGGGCCGAAAAGATGGTCACTCCTTGGAGAAGCGCGAATACACGGTAATAATTTCGAGCTCATTGATACTAGTTCCCCTCTGAAAAAAAAAAAAAAAAAAAAAAAAAAAAATTGAGGAAAGGAACTAGTGATTCAATAAAATGACAAGCTCGGTGCAAAAATCTCCAAGACATACCATAGATCAAGGCGAATTGGGATTTAGAGCAGTTTTGGGTGAAATCCAAAATACAAGGAGTTGAGAAGTGAAGTGGTTAGGAACTGTGGATATCAACAGAACCCTTCTCTCTTGCTGTTTTGCGCGATATCATGCATCCTCCAGTGTATCTGGTAACCCTTAAACACTTTAACCTCACCAATAAATAGACCTTTTGATACCCAACACCGTCTACCCTGTGTAACACTCTTGATGAGAGGTCCACGCTTAATCTTAATGAATGTAGAGAGTTAACCAATGTGTAGCTAGAGTTTCTGCAGGATGGAGGTTCATGACGGGATCAGGATTGCGAGAACTTGAGGGGACTATAGTCATTATGCGCTGTTCAAGCCTTGTTTATTGAGGTCTAATGATTTTCCTTCGGGGTAGTTGCTGATGATTTGTGAGTTCCCGCGTTTTCAAACCTCTTCCCTACTCTTGGAATTTATGTTTGCTTGAGGGCAAGCAAAAGACTAAGTCCGGGGGAGTTGATGTCTTGCGTTTTAGTGCATTCTAACGTTTGTTTTCACAGGTTTTATCGAGTCTTTCTAGTCCTTATTGAGTCTTTTCAGCTCTAAACACGTTATAGGGAGAGTTTCCGCTCAAGGAGGAGCAAGAAGATGAAAGTGAGCAAAAGGAGTAAAAAGGCCGTCATACGTAGCCCGACCGAGCCCACTAGCTGATCACTCGATCGAGCCCGTTAGGAGACGCTCTATCACCTGCTAGAGCAGACCACTGGAGCAGACCACTAGAGCAGACCACTAGAGCAGACCACTAGACCGACCACTGGAGCTGACCACTAGACCGACCACTGGAGCTGACCACTAGACCGACCACTGGAGCTGACCACTAGACCGACCACTAGAGCAGACCACTGGAGCAGACTACTCGGTCAGACCACTCGGTCAGACCACTAGAGCAGACCACTCGGTCAGACAATTAGAGCAGACCACTGTAGCAGACCACTCGGTCAGACCACTCGGTGGTCAGACCACTCGATCAGACCACTCGATCGAGTGAATCCAAGAAAACACTCGACCGAGTGTGTTCAAGGAAACACTCAATCGAGTGCATGCGAGCTGCCACTCGGTCGAGTGCATGCGAGTTGCCACTCGGTCGAGTGCATGCGAGCTGCCACTCGGTCGAGTGCCTGCACGACGTCGTTCGGTCGAGCGCCTCCACGACGTCGTTCCGTCGAGTGCTTTCAAGACGCTTACACACCGTTCGATCACGTGTTTCCATCTGAGCCGTCTGATCGAACACGCTCAACCCCGAACTACTTAGACCTATTTTGAGCCATTGTTTCGTCTACGTTTTCTTTTACGCTTTTTGTGATTTCGACACTTAGGGAGATACGCCGTTTTTCATTGTTCTTGAGGGAGAAGATTTCTGAACCTTTGTGACAGTATTGGAGAAGATTTCTGAACCCTTGTTTCTTGTTTCTTATTCAATGAATTTCATCTCATCAATTGCTGTGATCTATTTCGCTATGTCTGAGTAGTCCTTTAACTGGATCTAGGTTTTTCAAAGGAATTCATGTGTTAGCCAAACTAAATACAAATAGGGCTTAATCATATTGTCTTCGCCATTGTTGAGTTTAATGCTTTGATTGAATTGATCACTTAATCTCTGATCTTAGGTTAATCTATTCATCAAAAGTGTTATGGGTTGCTAGAACGAACATTGGTGAGCAAATCGTCCTTAGCCTGCGAAAGTTGATGTTAAGTCGATTTGTGAACATATCGAACCCGTCCATATTGCTTGTCTTCAATTGCTAGATTCAAACGATAGTTTAGGCATCTAGATTGATAGAAAAAGTTGTTAAGATCACGACAGTGGATTAACTTACTCTTATGTTTGAGTTCGAGACCTGCATTAAATTTGTGCCCTGAAGAGTTATTTGGTTGCTATCCTTGAATCTCCTGCGAATCGCCTTGATCTAGTGCTTGTTTTCATTGATTTTACATCGTCGCTTACTTTTGTTATTCGTTACCATTTCACCACCAAACCAATCGTCATTGTCTTAGCTCCGTTTCAATTCTCAAAGTTTCAAGACGCAACACTGGTCCTCTGGACTCGAATCATTTATATTACACACAAAGAACCTTCTATCAACATGAACAATCAATCATCGATTCACACCTCAAAGAGCGTATGTAATCGACTCCCGAATCCCTAATGTCGTCCGATACCACTTCCAAAACAACTTTCTGGTTCGCGGATGTTACAATTCTCCCCCACTAAATTGGATTCGTCCTCGAATCCCAACACAAACGTCTCTCTCAAAGACCTCAAAAACTCACATTTTAGTCCTATGTTATACACATGTTTCAAGACATTATTACTCCTCGATACCGCGACCCACCGTCACGACATCTATGCTGCAACCCACCGTCATAACACCTATATTGCGGCCCACTGCCACAATATCCAAACCGTGACCCACCGTCACGAAAACCAAACTGTGATCCACCGTCATAAAAAAACCACTCATACTGAGGTAGCGACCCCCAATATAAGTCTGTCGGCCACCCACCGTCCCAACAAAAGTAGACCCACCGTCTACTATAAAGGCCCACCGCCTCTAGATATATCGAGTAATAATACTGAAACGCGTATAATCATATGACTAAAATTTTCAATGACCCCACCGGCCAAAGAAACTTGTAACATCCAAAAACGAAACCAACATATGAGGCAAAAACTCCATCTCATATAACTCCAAAAATGTATATCGTACAACGAAAACGAAAATACATAAGTCCAAAACCAACAACACCAAAAACCAAAAACAAGACTAGAACCACAAAGATGGAGAAGCTCACTCCACAGCCTGCTTGTCGAACCACTTTCCGAACTTCAGCTTCATCTTTGCCTCTGGCTCCCAAGTCTGCTCCTCTGTGCCACTACAGTCCCACAGGACTCTCAACAAAGGCACCCTCTTGTTCCACAGAACCTTGACTCCCCTCTCGAGAATCCTCACAGGAACCGCCGGAACTGTCAAATCTGGCTGAAGATCCTCTGGAATCTCAGCCACTAACTCCTCTGAAGGATGCAGACACCTCCGCAATATAGACACATGAAACACCATGTGAAAGGCGCTCATAATCGGTGGCAACTCCAACCGATAAGCCACTGGCCCAACTCGCTCCACCACTGGAAACGGACCCATAAAACGCGGACTGAGCTTGTTCTCTGCTATGGACCTGTTAGGGCCCCTCAACATAGCCATCTTGAGATAAACTCTATCTCCCACCTGAAACTCAAGCTCACGTCGCCGCCTATCTGCATAACTCCTCTGTCTATCCTGAGCCTCCTTCATGTTCAACCTCAAGATACGGATCTTCTCCGTCGTCTCCTGAACAAAAGTAGCTCCAAACATGCTGCGCTCCCCCACTTGGGTCCAGCATAACGGTGTCCTGCATGGCCTCCCATACAAAGCCTCAAATGGAGCCATGCCAATACTAGACTGAAAACTGTTGTTATACGCAAACTCTGCCAAACACAGATGATCAGCCCAATGGCCACCCCAATCCAGTACGCACATCCTCAGCAGATCCTCCAAAGTCTGAATAGTCCTCTCTGATTGCCGATCTGTCTGCGGATGATACGATGTACTCATATGCACCTTAGTGCCCATCTCAGTCTGAAATGCCCTCCAAAATTCTGAAGCAAACCTCGGATCTCTATCCGACACAATACTGGCTGGCACTCCATGCAGCCTCACAACCTCTCGCACAAACTTCCTAGCCAAGACAGCTGCTCCATCTCTCTTCTTGATGGCCAAGAAATGTGCTGATTTGGTCAAGCGATCCACAATGACCCAAATAGCATCGAAAGTCCGTGAGATAGGCAATCCCACACCAAAATCCATAGTGATCATATCCCACTTCCACTCTGGAATGGGAAAACTCTGCAAAAGACCACTAGGCACCTGATGTTCTGCCTTGACCAAAGAACAAGTGTTGCACTTTGCAACCCAATCTGCCACATCTCTCTTCATCCCAACCCAATGATAATACCGTTTGAGATCACGATACATCTTGGTCGCACCCGGATGAATAGAAAACTTGCTCGAATGAGTGATATACCTCTATTTTACACCCTTTTTACATCGTTTTTATATACTTTATGCATGGTTTTACCGTGGCTTTTTGCTTTAAAAGGTAGTTTTTATGCATATATAGTGCCAAGAGTCATTTCAGGTCAAAAGATGCAATTTGGAGCAAAACAAAGGCAAAGGTCCTCAAAGCAGCTTCATGCACTATCATTTACTTTGGAGGAGCCCCAAAAACATTCTACTCAATGTATTTCACCCAAACCAGTTCGCCGCGATGCCTACATGAGTTAGCTTTACAACGCAATTGGAATCATGCAATTTGGCCACGTAGAATGGGAGATATGATCGTTCTAGTGAAGAGTGTCAAATCAGCCGAGAACCGGACGTCTACACCAACCGCTCGACCGAACCGGTCGGACAGGGCCTCCAAGGCTCCCGTCCGACCCGACCGTCCTTAACCGCAGGAGAACACCGGTCGACCGAGCCGGTCGGACAGGGCCTCCAAGGCTCCCGTCCGACCCAACCTTCCTCCAACTCCACGACCCATCCGGTCGACCGAGCCGGTCGGACAGGGCCTCCAAGGCTCCCGTCCGACCCGACCTCCTTTCACCATCCCGTGCGCGCCCGACCATCATCCCGTCCGACCGTCCGACCGCCAGCACGACCCGAGCACCAGCCCGACCGACCGGTCGACCGCCCCGCTCGACCGCGACACGCCTCGCTCGACCCGGCTCGTTTCCGAAGCCCGTTTTGCACGTTTTCAAGCCCAAACTTACACCGCCTCTTATGTTTCGACCAAGACCTAGGTCAAGCCGCCCTTCAAGTTCTGAAGCATTATAAATACATCTTTTTAGCCTTGTAAAAGAAGAGAGCCACACATAGAGATACAAAATATTATTCAATAAAAGTTCTTATAGTTTTTGCTTTCTTTCATTGTCTCCTTCAAGAGAGGATCTCGGATCTCTGTTCTTATGAACATGAATTCGATTTTCTTCTCTATGTCTGAGTAGTTACCTTGTTAAGTGATAGGAAATCAAAGGATAGTGTTCATGCTTGCTTGATAATCGATATCTAGAATTAGGGTTTACATAAACTCTTCACCTTTGCTTGTGTTCATTGCTTGGTGTTGATCTGGCCAATCAACATATGATCCTAGGTAGATTTGAGCCACGGAAGTGATGAATCATTCGCCTGAACTAGTATTTGGTGGGCAATCTCTCTTAGACTGCGGAAGTTGATTTACTAGAGGTTGTGAACAATTGAGACTTGATCGAATTAATGCTTGTTTGATTATCTAAGGACATACCAAAAGTTAATTAGCGATTAGATAGATCAACATAGGGGTCGGAGCCACGAAAGTGGAAAGATCTAAATTAGTGTCTTGAGTTCTAGGTGGTACACATTCTTAAATCCCTAACAAATCGAACTTGCTTGCTTGAATCACTCATCCCGAGATTATCCTATTGCTTAGCGCTTTCCATCCATAGATTTACAACTTTATTTGCTTTGTTTACTTGCTTTCTTTACTTGCTTTCAACGTGACAACAACCAAACTCATATTGCTTTCCTAGCTAAATCTCAATCTCATACCTTGTAGTGTACAAACTGGTCCTTGTGTTCGATATACCCGTTGCTACTCTCGATCTGTGCACTTGCAGAAAAGGGGTAGAAATTGGGAAAAGTTTAATCCCCATCAAGCTTTTTTGGCGCCGTTGCCGGGGACCATTATCGTGCCTACAAGTTCTTGAAAGAGATCTAGTCTAGGTTTTTCCTGTTTTAAGTTATTTAATTTCGTTTTTCCTTTTTTGTTTTTGATTTTTCAGGTTTTAAGTTTTTTTTTTCTCCTAGATGGAAGAGGATTTGAGAAATCCTAGTCCTATAAGGGCGATTCCTATACGCCACATATCTCCTCCTAGAGACAGTCCAACAGAGAAGAGGATGTCAAACCCTCCAGCTATTTCACCTTCATGGGATCCTCGCAGTAGTCCTCCCGGACTAGCACCCTTGAACACAAAGAAAAACCTTCTCCCCTACCTTAACGCGGCCGAACTGGAGACGTCTAGCCAAGCCTACTATGAAAGAGAAGAACACCTTCTAGCCTCACCAGAAGAAGAAATAGATCCGGAGCTGATTGAGTTTGTGAAGAGAGACAAATTCCATGATCTCTACAATGAGTATGCACTGGAACACATTGATCACTTTGATGGTCTTTGTGATTCTTATGGAGTTTTCGATTTTGAGAAGAAACTAATGCTGTTTAGCATGTCCTTAGCTGGGAGAGCTCTTGAGTGGGCGCAATACTCTCCTCATTTTCAAATCAACACTTGGTTAGACTGCAGAGAAGCTTTCTTGAAGAGGTTCAGTAGGAACCCACCTTTCAAATCCAAGTATAACCAAAGCTCTTACCCTTACCACAACCAATCTTATGAAGAAGAAGATGATGCCTCCTTACCACCGGAGTCCATCAATGGCGACCTGATCAAGTATGTAGTAAGAGATCCTTTCCATGACTTCATATCGGAGTGTGCTCAAGAACATGTTGAGAATTTCGAAAATCTCTGTGATTATTATGGTTTGGGAGAGAACCCAAAGAAGATCAGCTTGTTCCAAACATCCCTAGCTGGCCGAGCTCAAGAGTGGGTTAGATTTTCTGCCCAACACGATTTCAAGACATGGAGAAGATACAAAGAAGCCTTCCTCAACAAGTTTGCCCGTGGACAACCCTATGTGCCGCTACTCAAACCCTACCACCCGCCCTATAGAAACCACCAACCTCCACCCCACATTGAGCAGCTACCCCATGCCACAGAAGGATTACCCCATGACCCACACCTAACCAAGCTTGAAGAGATGCTACAAGAGTACCTTGACTATCAAGTCACAAGTACAAGAGAGATGGAGAAGAAGATCGAATATGTTCATCTCACCCTTGGAGAAAAGATGGATGTTCTTTTTAACCAAGTTATCAAGCTTGACAAAGATATCAAGCAACTCAAGGAAGACCATGATCGATCACTCAACCTTGTCAAGCTAGATGTTGCTGCAAAACACCACGAGCTACTCAGCAAGAGCAATGATGCCCATAGCTTCAACGATGATAATTGCAAACATCTTGGTATCATCTATAACCGGCTGTCAGTTGTAGAAGGATCTCTTTTCTCTAAAAACCAAAGAGAAAGAAGCCCCACACCCAAACCACCTCCTTTCCCTTGCAATGTCATCACAGCAATCTCTAAGGAAAACTCATCACATCTTGTAAAGAAAGAAGAAGAAGATCAAGAGTATGAGGAAGACTATGAAGATGATGAAGAAGAGAACCAGAGTTTTAACAGCAATGCAAGCTCTAGAGGAAGTGCAACTAGTCCACATCAACCTGACCCGCGATTCTCTCCACCTCCGGCTCGCACACTCGCCCTTCCTAGAATCACCGGCATTTCAAGAAAGAGAAACACCTTGGATGAACCAGAGGATTCATTCCAATATGAACCCATTGACCCTACTAAGATAAGCCCGGAGAAGCTCAAGGAATTTAACAAGAAGGTGAAGTCCATACCATTCTATGTCCCCTTTGAAGAAGCTTGGAACAACCATGATTTGGTTGAATTTTTCTTTAGTAGCAAAGAAACCAAGGATGAGATTAAGCAACTCTTTAGGCGAGCCCGCCTCTCTATGTCATCTTATGCAGCAACCCTACCCCCATCTCCGCCCTCTACACCTCCTCCCAAGTGGTACAGCAACCCCATCTCCCGAGAGAAGCTAGCTGAATTCAACCGCTTTGTCCAAACACTTCCAGCAAGCATGACCTTTCATGAAGCCTGGAAGAACCACCCACTAACCAACTTCTTCCACAACTGCAAAGAGACCCGAGAAGAGATTCAGGAGCTATTTGAGAAAGCTAAGAAGCAACCATCTTTCCGAACCCTCTACAAGGTAGAAGACCCAGGACAGTTTACCATACCCTGCACAATCAATGGAAGATACTTTGATAGCTACATTTGTGATTCCGGTTCATGCATAAACCTGATGCCCACACACACTGCCAAACTCCTTGGGATCACACGCCTACAACCTTCTCAAATCAGCATTGGACTTGCTGATCTCACCATTGCACAACCTAGAGGTGTTGTCTATGATATCTTGCTCGAAATTGGAGATACAAAGATACCGGTGGATTTTCATATCATGAATATCAAAGGAGGAAGTGACATGCCTATTATACTTGGAAGATCATTCTTGGCAACTGCTGGCGCCATCATGGATTGGCCAAACCGCCGCATCTCTCTTGCCAATGTCAACAAATCTGTTTTCTATGATGCCGTCCCCGTTTTCACTCCTACCAAACATTCTCGGTTCATATCTCCTCATGAACCACCTGATCATCCACAAGGACGTGATGGGACACGCACAAAAAAGCTTTGTCTCAGGCCATGTCCTTCCACTTCTTCTTAGAAGAACCAAACGGTCAAGCTAAAGACCATAAACAAGCGCTGTATGGGAGGCAACCCATAAGGTCTTTTCTATCCCTTTTTAATCTTTGTTTTCATTTAATAGTTTTGTTTTGAAGTTTTGGATACAGAAATTTGAGAATCCAGCATGAAAGAAGTAGAAAGAAACCTCAGGAAAGAAGAATGCAGCATTCATCATGGTCGGGTCGACCAAGACGGTCGACCGGTGCCTCGCCCGATCGACCGTGTCCCCTCTTGCCGACCCGCCATCCCACCTCACTTGCATACCATCCCACCTCACTTGCATACCATCCCACCTCATTTGCATACCATACCACCTCACTTGCATACCATCCCACCTCATTTGCATACCACCCCACCTCACTTGCATACCATCCCACCTAATTTGCATATCATACCACCATCATTCCACCACACTTTCATTCCATACCACATCACATCCCACGCCTACTTGCTGTTCTACCACATGATGATCCTACTTCACCTACACTCAGGCGGCCCTTTAAACTCATTGCTGGTGCGCAACAGCACTTGACCATTTAAGCCGGGATCTCATCCACATTATGGAGCAACATAGTCGCTGGACATATCATCCATCACACCATTCTTCGATTTCTAATACCATATCAGGTTATATCTTTCCTCTAATATTCACAAACGCCTTATTACCTCTTTCTTTTACCTCCCTTAATCGGATTTGCTTTCACCGGGACGGTGCAAGTTAAGTCTGGGGGGATTGTCGGTACTAATGCGTTTGTTCATGTCTTGTCTTCATCTTATATCTATTTCTCTTATCAACCTTTTTCAAAACTTCTGTTTTATTGAGTCAAAATAAGTTAGGAAACTATGATCTATCCTAGGAGCTTACCATTAGCATGCCAAAGCTCTTGTGATCACAAAGGCGAATATTGACACCGAACAATGCCCAACGGAACCACTGAGGGTGGATCGACCTACTGATTTGGCAAGATTTCTAAGGTACCCGGACAATCTAAAGTCAACTCCACCACCTAATTGAACTTTTAATTTTTCTTGTCAAGGGGCTTGAGATACATATTAGCCGATTCCTCATCTCGGTCTAGTTGAGACATGTCCACCAAAGATACAGTCCACCTCTCTCTCATCTGCAAAATGAAAATCAAAAGCTTTTAAGCACAAGGAAAACGTGTAAGCAAGAGGAATGCATACGTCTGCACCTTCTTGTCTTATGGAGACCTACTCAAACAAGGAAAAGCAAAAGCCTATCCTATGATATTCCCAGAAAAGAAAAATATTCAAAGGGAAGAAGGATCGATAGAAAAAATAAAATGATACCCTAGAAAAGTAGGGAAAGATCGATCCTTCAAAAGAAAAGAGAGAAAGAGAGAGGAATGGAACTGGATGTGCTAAAAAGGACTGTCTTGGCAAACACTTGGATGGGTAAGAGTCAATGCTCTGTGATCAATACTCCCTTGGTAAAGACCGCACGCTTTAAATACTGTAAGGAGTTGACAATGGAAAGTTTGGAGTGCTGGATGAGATTTGTTGGGTCCGGTATGGTTCGCTAAGCTCAAGGTCAGAACGGGAAGGCTAGATTCAAAGTTAGTTTTGCTCCAAGTGAAAGCAGAGCAATGGAAGATACAAGTGCCAAAGGATAAGTGAGTTTTCATGTTTTCAAACCTCTTTCTCCGACTTGGATTCTATTTGCTTGGGGACAAGCAAAGATCTAAGTCTGGGGGAGTTGATATACCTCTATTTTACACCCTTTTTACATCGTTTTTATATACTTTATGCATGGTTTTACCGTGGCTTTTTGCTTTAAAAGGTAGTTTTTATGCATATATAGTGCCAAGAGTCATTTCAGGTCAAAAGATGCAATTTGGAGCAAAACAAAGGCAAAGGTCCTCAAAGCAGCTTCATGCACTATCATTTACTTTGGAGGAGCCCCAAAAACATTCTACTCAATGGATTTCACCCAAACTAGTTCGCCGCGATGCCTACATGAGTTAGCTTTACAACGCAATTGGAATCATGCAATTTGGCCACGTATAATGGGAGATATGATCGTTCTAGTGAAGAGTGTCAAATCAGCCGAGAACCGGACGTCTACACCAACCGCTCGACCGAACCGGTCGGACAGGGCCTCCAAGGCTCCCGTCCGACCCGACCGTCCTTAACCGCAGGAGAACACCGGTCGACCGAGCCGGTCGGACAGGGCCTCCAAGGCTCCCGTCCGACCCAACCTTCCTCCAACTCCACGACCCATCCGGTCGACCGAGCCGGTCGGACAGGGCCTCCAAGGCTCCCGTCCGACCCGACCTCCTTTCACCATCCCGTGCGCGCCCGACCATCATCCCGTCCGACCGTCCGACCGCCAGCACGACCCGAGCACCAGCCCGACCGACCGGTCGACCGCCCCGCTCGACCGCGACACGCCTCGCTCGACCCGGCTCGTTTCCGAAGCCCGTTTTGCACGTTTTCAAGCCCAAACTTACACCGCCTCTTATGTTTCGACCAAGACCTAGGTCAAGCCGCCCTTCAAGTTCTGAAGCATTATAAATACATCTTTTTAGCCTTGTAAAAGAAGAGAGCCACACATAGAGATACAAAATATTATTCAATAAAAGTTCTTATAGTTTTTGCTTTCTTTCATTGTCTCCTTCAAGAGAGGATCTCGGATCTCTGTTCTTATGAACATGAATTCGATTTTCTTCTCTATGTCTGAGTAGTTACCTTGTTAAGTGATAGGAAATCAAAGGATAGTGTTCATGCTTGCTTGATAATCGATATCTAGAATTAGGGTTTACATAAACTCTTCACCTTTGCTTGTGTTCATTGCTTGGTGTTGATCTGGCCAATCAACATATGATCCTAGGTAGATTTGAGCCACGGAAGTGATGAATCATTCGCCTGAACTAGTATTTGGTGGGCAATCTCTCTTAGACTGCGGAAGTTGATTTACTAGAGGTTGTGAACAATTGAGACTTGATCGAATTAATGCTTGTTTGATTATCTAAGGACATACCAAAAGTTAATTAGCGATTAGATAGATCAACATAGGGGTCGGAGCCACGGAAGTGGAAAGATCTAAATTAGTGTCTTGAGTTCTAGGTGGTACACATTCTTAAATCCCTAACAAATCGAACTTGCTTGCTTGAATCACTCATCCCGAGATTATCCTATTGCTTAGCGCTTTCCATCCATAGATTTACAACTTTATTTGCTTTGTTTACTTGCTTTCTTTACTTGCTTTCAACGTGACAACAACCAAACTCATATTGCTTTCCTAGCTAAATCTCAATCTCATACCTTGTAGTGTACAAACTGGTCCTTGTGTTCGATATACCCGTTGCTACTCTCGATCTGTGCACTTGCAGAAAAGGGGTAGAAATTGGGAAAAGTTTAATCCCCATCAAGCTTTTTTGGCGCCGTTGCCGGGGACCATTATCGTGCCTACAAGTTCTTGAAAGAGATCTAGTCTAGGTTTTTCCTGTTTTAAGTTATTTAATTTCGTTTTTCCTTTTTTGTTTTTGATTTTTCAGGTTTTAAGTTTTTTTTTTCTCCTAGATGGAAGAGGATTTGAGAAATCCTAGTCCTATAAGGGCGATTCCTATACGCCACATATCTCCTCCTAGAGACAGTCCAACAGAGAAGAGGATGTCAAACCCTCCAGCTATTTCACCTTCATGGGATCCTCGCAGTAGTCCTCCCGGACTAGCACCCTTGAACACAAAGAAAAACCTTCTCCCCTACCTTAACGCGGCCGAACTGGAGACGTCTAGCCAAGCCTACTATGAAAGAGAAGAACACCTTCTAGCCTCACCAGAAGAAGAAATAGATCCGGAGCTGATTGAGTTTGTGAAGAGAGACAAATTCCATGATCTCTACAATGAGTATGCACTGGAACACATTGATCACTTTGATGGTCTTTGTGATTCTTATGGAGTTTTCGATTTTGAGAAGAAACTAATGCTGTTTAGCATGTCCTTAGCTGGGAGAGCTCTTGAGTGGGCGCAATACTCTCCTCATTTTCAAATCAACACTTGGTTAGACTGCAGAGAAGCTTTCTTGAAGAGGTTCAGTAGGAACCCACCTTTCAAATCCAAGTATAACCAAAGCTCTTACCCTTACCACAACCAATCTTATGAAGAAGAAGATGATGCCTCCTTACCACCGGAGTCCATCAATGGCGACCTGATCAAGTATGTAGTAAGAGATCCTTTCCATGACTTCATATCGGAGTGTGCTCAAGAACATGTTGAGAATTTCGAAAATCTCTGTGATTATTATGGTTTGGGAGAGAACCCAAAGAAGATCAGCTTGTTCCAAACATCCCTAGCTGGCCGAGCTCAAGAGTGGGTTAGATTTTCTGCCCAACACGATTTCAAGACATGGAGAAGATACAAAGAAGCCTTCCTCAACAAGTTTGCCCGTGGACAACCCTATGTGCCGCTACTCAAACCCTACCACCCGCCCTATAGAAACCACCAACCTCCACCCCACATTGAGCAGCTACCCCATGCCACAGAAGGATTACCCCATGACCCACACCTAACCAAGCTTGAAGAGATGCTACAAGAGTACCTTGACTATCAAGTCACAAGTACAAGAGAGATGGAGAAGAAGATCGAATATGTTCATCTCACCCTTGGAGAAAAGATGGATGTTCTTTTTAACCAAGTTATCAAGCTTGACAAAGATATCAAGCAACTCAAGGAAGACCATGATCGATCACTCAACCTTGTCAAGCTAGATGTTGCTGCAAAACACCACGAGCTACTCAGCAAGAGCAATGATGCCCATAGCTTCAACGATGATAATTGCAAACATCTTGGTATCATCTATAACCGGCTGTCAGTTGTAGAAGGATCTCTTTTCTCTAAAAACCAAAGAGAAAGAAGCCCCACACCCAAACCACCTCCTTTCCCTTGCAATGTCATCACAGCAATCTCTAAGGAAAACTCATCACATCTTGTAAAGAAAGAAGAAGAAGATCAAGAGTATGAGGAAGACTATGAAGATGATGAAGAAGAGAACCAGAGTTTTAACAGCAATGCAAGCTCTAGAGGAAGTGCAACTAGTCCACATCAACCTGACCCGCGATTCTCTCCACCTCCGGCTCGCACACTCGCCCTTCCTAGAATCACCGGCATTTCAAGAAAGAGAAACACCTTGGATGAACCAGAGGATTCATTCCAATATGAACCCATTGACCCTACTAAGATAAGCCCGGAGAAGCTCAAGGAATTTAACAAGAAGGTGAAGTCCATACCATTCTATGTCCCCTTTGAAGAAGCTTGGAACAACCATGATTTGGTTGAATTTTTCTTTAGTAGCAAAGAAACCAAGGATGAGATTAAGCAACTCTTTAGGCGAGCCCGCCTCTCTATGTCATCTTATGCAGCAACCCTACCCCCATCTCCGCCCTCTACACCTCCTCCCAAGTGGTACAGCAACCCCATCTCCCGAGAGAAGCTAGCTGAATTCAACCGCTTTGTCCAAACACTTCCAGCAAGCATGACCTTTCATGAAGCCTGGAAGAACCACCCACTAACCAACTTCTTCCACAACTGCAAAGAGACCCGAGAAGAGATTCAGGAGCTATTTGAGAAAGCTAAGAAGCAACCATCTTTCCGAACCCTCTACAAGGTAGAAGACCCAGGACAGTTTACCATACCCTGCACAATCAATGGAAGATACTTTGATAGCTACATTTGTGATTCCGGTTCATGCATAAACCTGATGCCCACACACACTGCCAAACTCCTTGGGATCACACGCCTACAACCTTCTCAAATCAGCATTGGACTTGCTGATCTCACCATTGCACAACCTAGAGGTGTTGTCTATGATATCTTGCTCGAAATTGGAGATACAAAGATACCGGTGGATTTTCATATCATGAATATCAAAGGAGGAAGTGACATGCCTATTATACTTGGAAGATCATTCTTGGCAACTGCTGGCGCCATCATGGATTGGCCAAACCGCCGCATCTCTCTTGCCAATGTCAACAAATCTGTTTTCTATGATGCCGTCCCCGTTTTCACTCCTACCAAACATTCTCGGTTCATATCTCCTCATGAACCACCTGATCATCCACAAGGACGTGATGGGACACGCACAAAAAAGCTTTGTCTCAGGCCATGTCCTTCCACTTCTTCTTAGAAGAACCAAACGGTCAAGCTAAAGACCATAAACAAGCGCTGTATGGGAGGCAACCCATAAGGTCTTTTCTATCCCTTTTTAATCTTTGTTTTCATTTAATAGTTTTGTTTTGAAGTTTTGGATACAGAAATTTGAGATTCCAGCATGAAAGAAGTAGAAAGAAACCTCAGGAAAGAAGAATGCAGCATTCATCATGGTCGGGTCGACCAAGACGGTCGACCGGTGCCTCGCCCGATCGACCGTGTCCCCTCTTGCCGACCCGCCATCCCACCTCACTTGCATACCATCCCACCTCACTTGCATACCATCCCACCTCATTTGCATACCATACCACCTCACTTGCATACCATCCCACCTCATTTGCATACCACCCCACCTCACTTGCATACCATCCCACCTAATTTGCATATCATACCACCATCATTCCACCACACTTTCATTCCATACCACATCACATCCCACGCCTACTTGCTGTTCTACCACATGATGATCCTACTTCACCTACACTCAGGCGGCCCTTTAAACTCATTGCTGGTGCGCAACAGCACTTGACCATTTAAGCCGGGATCTCATCCACATTATGGAGCAACATAGTCGCTGGACATATCATCCATCACACCATTCTTCGATTTCTAATACCATATCAGGTTATATCTTTCCTCTAATATTCACAAACGCCTTATTACCTCTTTCTTTTACCTCCCTTAATCGGATTTGCTTTCACCGGGACGGTGCAAGTTAAGTCTGGGGGGATTGTCGGTACTAATGCGTTTGTTCATGTCTTGTCTTCATCTTATATCTATTTCTCTTATCAACCTTTTTCAAAACTTCTGTTTTATTGAGTCAAAATAAGTTAGGAAACTATGATCTATCCTAGGAGCTTACCATTAGCATGCCAAAGCTCTTGTGATCACAAAGGCGAATATTGACACCGAACAATGCCCAACGGAACCACTGAGGGTGGATCGACCTACTGATTTGGCAAGATTTCTAAGGTACCCGGACAATCTAAAGTCAACTCCACCACCTAATTGAACTTTTAATTTTTCTTGTCAAGGGGCTTGAGATACATATTAGCCGATTCCTCATCTCGGTCTAGTTGAGACATGTCCACCAAAGATACAGTCCACCTCTCTCTCATCTGCAAAATGAAAATCAAAAGCTTTTAAGCACAAGGAAAACGTGTAAGCAAGAGGAATGCATACGTCTGCACCTTCTTGTCTTATGGAGACCTACTCAAACAAGGAAAAGCAAAAGCCTATCCTATGATATTCCCAGAAAAGAAAAATATTCAAAGGGAAGAAGGATCGATAGAAAAAATAAAATGATACCCTAGAAAAGTAGGGAAAGATCGATCCTTCAAAAGAAAAGAGAGAAAGAGAGAGGAATGGAACTGGATGTGCTAAAAAGGACTGTCTTGGCAAACACTTGGATGGGTAAGAGTCAATGCTCTGTGATCAATACTCCCTTGGTAAAGACCGCACGCTTTAAATACTGTAAGGAGTTGACAATGGAAAGTTTGGAGTGCTGGATGAGATTTGTTGGGTCCGGTATGGTTCGCTAAGCTCAAGGTCAGAACGGGAAGGCTAGATTCAAAGTTAGTTTTGCTCCAAGTGAAAGCAGAGCAATGGAAGATACAAGTGCCAAAGGATAAGTGAGTTTTCATGTTTTCAAACCTCTTTCTCCGACTTGGATTCTATTTGCTTGGGGACAAGCAAAGATCTAAGTCTGGGGGAGTTGATATACCTCTATTTTACACCCTTTTTACATCGTTTTTATATACTTTATGCATGGTTTTACCGTGGCTTTTTGCTTTAAAAGGTAGTTTTTATGCATATATAGTGCCAAGAGTCATTTCAGGTCAAAAGATGCAATTTGGAGCAAAACAAAGGCAAAGGTCCTCAAAGCAGCTTCATGCACTATCATTTACTTTGGAGGAGCCCCAAAAACATTCTACTCAATGGATTTCACCCAAACTAGTTCGCCGCGATGCCTACATCAGTTAGCTTTACAACGCAATTGGAATCATGCAATTTGGCCACGTATAATGGGAGATATGATCGTTCTAGTGAAGAGTGTCAAATCAGCCGAGAACCGGACGTCTACACCAACCGCTCGACCGAACCGGTCGGACAGGGCCTCCAAGGCTCCCGTCCGACCCGACCGTCCTTAACCGCAGGAGAACACCGGTCGACCGAGCCGGTCGGACAGGGCCTCCAAGGCTCCCGTCCGACCCAACCTTCCTCCAACTCCACGACCCATCCGGTCGACCGAGCCGGTCGGACAGGGCCTCCAAGGCTCCCGTCCGACCCGACCTCCTTTCACCATCCCGTGCGCGCCCGACCATCATCCCGTCCGACCGTCCGACCGCCAGCACGACCCGAGCACCAGCCCGACCGACCGGTCGACCGCCCCGCTCGACCGCGACACGCCTCGCTCGACCCGGCTCGTTTCCGAAGCCCGTTTTGCACGTTTTCAAGCCCAAACTTACACCGCCTCTTATGTTTCGACCAAGACCTAGGTCAAGCCGCCCTTCAAGTTCTGAAGCATTATAAATACATCTTTTTAGCCTTGTAAAAGAAGAGAGCCACACATAGAGATACAAAATATTATTCAATAAAAGTTCTTATAGTTTTTGCTTTCTTTCATTGTCTCCTTCAAGAGAGGATCTCGGATCTCTGTTCTTATGAACATGAATTCGATTTTCTTCTCTATGTCTGAGTAGTTACCTTGTTAAGTGATAGGAAATCAAAGGATAGTGTTCATGCTTGCTTGATAATCGATATCTAGAATTAGGGTTTACATAAACTCTTCACCTTTGCTTGTGTTCATTGCTTGGTGTTGATCTGGCCAATCAACATATGATCCTAGGTAGATTTGAGCCACGGAAGTGATGAATCATTCGCCTGAACTAGTATTTGGTGGGCAATCTCTCTTAGACTGCGGAAGTTGATTTACTAGAGGTTGTGAACAATTGAGACTTGATCGAATTAATGCTTGTTTGATTATCTAAGGACATACCAAAAGTTAATTAGCGATTAGATAGATCAACATAGGGGTCGGAGCCACGGAAGTGGAAAGATCTAAATTAGTGTCTTGAGTTCTAGGTGGTACACATTCTTAAATCCCTAACAAATCGAACTTGCTTGCTTGAATCACTCATCCCGAGATTATCCTATTGCTTAGCGCTTTCCATCCATAGATTTACAACTTTATTTGCTTTGTTTACTTGCTTTCTTTACTTGCTTTCAACGTGACAACAACCAAACTCATATTGCTTTCCTAGCTAAATCTCAATCTCATACCTTGTAGTGTACAAACTGGTCCTTGTGTTCGATATACCCGTTGCTACTCTCGATCTGTGCACTTGCAGAAAAGGGGTAGAAATTGGGAAAAGTTTAATCCCCATCAATGAGCCTCTCTCAAAACCTCCTGCCTCAACTCCACATCCTTGGGCACACAAACTCGCCCACGAACCAAGATAGTCTCATTCGAAGAGACCTGATACTCAGAGCCAGACGCCTGCGAAGCATCGATCAAACTCTGATCACTCTGCTGAGCCACTCTGATCCTACAGAGTAAATCTGCCTGATCAGCTGCCTCCAAACCCAAAGGCTCCTCTGAAATAGCACAAAGACGCAATGTACTAATCTCGCTGACCAAAGCCTCAACACCACGCTCTCTATCTGAATCAACCCTCCGTCGACTCAAAGCATCTGCCACCAAATTGGCCTTGCCCGGATGATAAACAATATCCAGATCATAGTCTGCCAGGAACTCCACCCAGCGCGTCTGCCTCGCATTCAGCAAAGGCTGAGTAAAGATATGCTGTAGACTCTTGTGATCTGTGAAGATCTGCACTATACCACCATAAAGATGAGACCTCCAAATCTTGAGTGCAAAAACCACTACTCCCAACTCAAGATCATGCGTAGGACGGTTACGCTCACTGCCCTGCAACTGCCTCGAAGCATAGGCAATCACTCTGCCCTCCTGCATCAAAACACAACAAAGCCCAACACCTGAAGCATCCGTGTAAACTACATATCGCTTCCCCGGGTCGGGTAATGCCAACACTGGTGTACTAGTCAACATCTCCTTGAGCTTCTCAAAGCTCTCCTCGCACTCATGCGACCACACAAACGACACATCCTTGCCAGTCAACCTCGTCATCGGCAGAGACATACTAGCAAACCCCTTGACGAACCTCCTGTAGTAGCCTGCTAAACCCATAAAACTCCTGATCTCGGTAGCACTACTCGGTCTAGGCCAATCTCTGATGGCCTCAATCTTAGCCGGATCCACAGAAACTCCCTCTGTAGAAACAATGTGGCCAAGAAAACCCATCTCTCTCTGCCAAAAGCTGCACTTGCTCAACTTAGCAAACACCTTCTGCTCCCGAAGCTTCTCCAAAACAAGCCTCAAATGCGTCGCATGCTCCTCTGGACTCCTTGAATACACCAAGATATCATCTATGAATATGATGACGAACACATCCAGAAACTCACTGAACACGTCGTTTATCAACCTCATGAAAGCTGCCGGCGCATTAGTCAAACCAAAAGGCATGACCACAAACTCGAAATGCCCATACCTCGTCCGAAAAGCTGTCTTCTGGACATCTGTCTCGTCTATCGGAATCTGGTGATATCCCGATGCCAAGTCAATCTTGGAGAGCCAAGTCAATCTTGGAGAACCAAGTAGCACCTCTCAACTGATCCAACAACTCATCGATCCTCGGAAGTGGGTACCTGTTCTTCACTGTGACTCGATTAAGTCCCCGGTAATCAATGCACAACCAAAAACTGCTATCCTTCTTCTTCACAAACAACACTGGTGCTCCCCACGGCGAAACACTCGGTCTGATGAACCCTTTACTCAAAAGGTCCTCTAGCTGCTTCTTCAGCTCTGTCATCTCTGCTGGAGCCATCCTGTAAGGTGTCTTCGATATCAGAGCTGTCCCGGGCTCTAACTCAATCGTGAAAGGATCTGACCGAGATGGTGGCAATCCCTTCAGCGACCGAAAAACATCCTCAAAATCCTGGACAACCTGAATATCCTACAAAACCACCTCACCACTGGACTCTGTCATAGTAATCGTCGCCAAATAGGCCTGAATAGCTGAGATCACTATACTCGCCGAAGTCGGTCTCACTCCCTGATAAACCAACTTCCCTGCATCCCGCTCAAACACCACTCTACCTCTGTAGCAATCCAGATGAACCAGTCCATCCCCAAAATCACGTCATACAGCTCCACTGGACTGATGACCAAATCTGCTGGCATAGACTGCCCCGCAATCTGCACATCCACTGCTCTAGCTCTGCCCGAAGTAGCCAGAAAACCACCACCGGCCACCTTGACAAAGCCTGAAGCCTCGCCATCGCTACTCCGAATACCACTACTCTCAGCTCTCTCCGGAGTAATGAAGCAATTAGATGCTCCCGAGTCAAACAACACGTGAGACTCAAATCCGCCAACTAAGAAGGTCCCTACACATTTCCACAAGTGTTGAGAACCTCCAATTCTATCACAGTAAAATAAAAGAAACAGACAACACCCAAAATTCTACCCTTAAGAATTTACAAGTCTGAGTCAAGGATTTTACCTGTGATCTGGCCTGACTGACTGGTCTGGCCCACCTCTGCCGGAGTGTAAACACGCGGCGCTCCACCTGACTGCAACGCTGCAATCTGAGTTGCTGACTGAATAGCCAACGGCTGCACCACTGACACAGACCTCTACTGTAACTTGGGACACATTGGCTTGATGTGCCCCGGCTCTCTGCAATAGAAGCACACTGAAGTCTCTCTGGATCCCGCCCTCTTGGGCAAGTCGCAACTCTGTGATCCAAACTCCCACACCCAAAACAACCACCCGTACTCGGGCTACTAGCAGATATCTCCTCTGCTCTCCTCTTCTGGCCCTGCGCAGGCCTGCCGGCCCTGCGATGACCAGAACTGTTACCTCTACGCTGCTGCTACTGCTGCTGGCCCCGAGGATGGGTAGCAGAAGCAACTGCAACAGGTACAACTGCTGAGCTCACCGGCTCACGCAAATCCTCCTCAATGGAAGCTGCCAACTCCACTAAACCGGCTCTAGTGTGGTACATACCACCTCTGCACTGAGTCCTGATGTTCCTCCGAAGTCCCTGAAGAAACTTCGACATCAAAGCCCGCTCACTCACTAGCTCACCACCAGAATGAACCACCAATCTGCAGAACTCTGCATCGTACTCCCGTACAGACCTCTCACCCTGCGTCAAGTCCAAAAATCTCAACTGCAGTCTGTCACGAGCCTCCTGCGGGAAAAACTTGTGGTTGAACACCTCGACGAAATCAACCCAAGTCCAAACCGCTCTCCGGGTCCTAACAGACCTCCACCACAAATGTGCATCACCTCCAAGGTAGTGCACTGCCAACTTAACCTGAAACTGCTCTGGACAACGAACTGAATCGAAGTTCCTCTCTAACCTCTGATGCCACTCGTCAGCCTGCTCTGGAGTAACACCGCCCTCAAACATAGGCGTGCCAATCCTCTGCATCTCCCTCATCATCTCACGATAAGGCGAAAACCCAACCGCAGCACCCTGCTGCCCCGCAACCTCCTGCTGTTCAACAAAACCGGCACCAACATGTGCCCCGGCACCAACCTGTGCCACGGCCGCTGGAGGTGCAACCGGAGCCTGCTGTGGAACTGCCTAAGGAAGACGTGCCAACAACTGCGTCTGTAGCCCCACAATCAAATCTCTCTGAGCTAAAGCCGCTCCCCCACCGGGAACTGCTCCAGCTCCCGGCCACCACCGGCACCAGAGTTAGCCCCACCGGCCAACGAAACTGACTGAATCACTGACGCTGTCGCCACACTCGGTGCTGCACTCTCCACTGAAACCGCAGCCTCTGGCAAACCACGCCCAGCACCCCGACCTCCACGACCCGCTGCTCGTCCACCACGACCAGCAGCTCTGCCCCCACGGGCTCCACCGCGACCACGACCACGGCCACGACCACGACTTGCATCCATCTCTCTGCACTTCCACCCAGTATAGAAAATGAGCAAAGTCAGCACACAAACACAAAACACAGCACACAATATCCAACTCACTTACCGCGGAAAACTGGAAGACCGAGAGGATGAGACTAGACCACTAACTGACTAACTCACATACTCAATTAAACACATAGTCCAATTCATCCAATACTAACAGTCCTAAAACCGTATTCGCTCTGATACCAAAATGAAACAACCAAGCTTTTTTTTTTTTTATAATTAATTATCGATGCGGAAATTCTCGAAAGAAATCAATAATATTAAATCATAAGTAAACCGTTCAACAATAACCAATAACCAATAACCAATAAAGAATAAGCAACCTAAACACCGGGTTTGCTACATTATTAAAAATAGAACTAACACCCTAATCATGAATTCCTTGTCAACCACAACAAGATAGCCAATATCAAATTCCTAATCTCATCATCCTCTTCTCTCGGTCTCTTTCCGCGGAAGAACATTGCTGTTACCTGCATCACATTGGAATAGAGATGCGTAAGTATTATCATAAATACTTAGTGAGTGGATCATCCTGCCTACAGGCCAAGTACGTCAAACACTAGACAATCCATCAACAATAATCAACAATAAGAACAATAATCAACGACATAAACCTCCATGTCAGGAAACACCCACGTTTCCTGACCACCCAGGTCGGTGTCGATCGACGCCAGCCTTCTGAGTGTCGGTCGACACCAGCTCGACACCCAGACACCAGAAGCTACGATAATCGCATAAAACAACCAAAATCGTGGGATTCAACCCCCACATCGACCAAACAGCGATGTAACTCAACCATAACTCAAGAACAACTCGAAAGCTCATCAATAAACTCGAAATCAAACAAACTCCAATGAATAACGGACCTACAGTCACGCACTCACCTTGAAAAGGATTGAAAGAAAGGAGAAGAAGATGAACAACAACCCAAAATCACCTCTGAAAAGTCTCTGTCACGAAAAAGTGACTTTCTGCGCGGCCACAAGGCTTTTATCGCGAATCTAGGGCTTCCCTCGCCCAAACCAGCCCAAAACCAGCCGACTTAAATCAAACCGGTCGATTTCACAATAACCGGTGTCGATCGACACCCTTCCTTGGTGTCGGTCGACACCCATCGACCATACCAACTCAAACCACAATCGAACGCGCAATCGACTTAAACCTTAATCGAACCTGATAACCGGTGTCGATCGACACACCCCTTTGGTGTCGATCGACACTAGGTATTCAAGAGCTTGTTACACATTTTCTTCGAGATGATTGAACCTTAGACCGACTGCACAACAATCAAACAAGAACATGTACAATCAATTCTCGATTCACACCTCAAAGAGCGTATGTAATCGACTCACGAATCCCTAATGTCGTCTGATACCACTTCCAAAACAACTTTCTGATTCGCGGATGTTACAGCTTCTAATCTGCCATTTATTTCTCAATCATTTTCGTTTTGGCTCAGCTCCAAGGAAATGAAAAAACAATCTATTTTAACAGAGAAATGTTGAAAAACCTTTAACACAAGGACATCTACAGAAAGATAGAAGGAAAATCACCAATAAGAAGATACTTCAAAAGAAGAAGAATTTGAAAACCTAAGCAACTGTAACACCCGTAAACCAATCTATCACTTTTGGGAAGCGGTGTCGATCGACACCAGGAAGAGTGTCGGTCGACACCAAAGGTTAAAATCGATTTCGGTTCGATTTGAGTTCCGGTTTGGGCTGGTTTTGTGGGATAAAGCCCTAGGTCGCGTTTTAAGAGTGGTGGCCGCATTGTTTTTGTCTTTTTCCTGAAAAACAAGAGGAAAAGAGGCAGAGAGAGAGTTGAGGTGATTCTGGAGATTTCTGGGTGATTTCTGAGGATTCATAGGCTGTGGTTGTTGTTCTTCATCTCTTTCTTCCTTTCTATCCTTTGTCAAGGTGAGTGCATGACCGTAGGCTCGCAGATAAGAGGTTTTGTGGATGTGAATCAGTATTTGGTAGAGTTATGTGGTTTTTCGTGATTTGGGTGTTTTGTGTTGAAAATCGAAGTTGGCGTCGATCTCCTGGATCGGTGTCGATCGACACCAAGCCGGTGTCGGTCGACACCAAACGGGCAAGGTGTCGACCGACACAAGTGTGTGTCGATCGACACAGTCCGGTTTAATCCGGTTATCTGGCAGTTTAAGAAATCAATTGGATTAAGTGGTTTAATCCGGTTTAACTGAATTTAATTGGTTTAATTCGAGAATTAAATTGGCATGTAGGCGGGGTGATTGGCTCACTAAGTATTTATTAAATAATTATGCATCTCTTTTTCCCTAATTTGATGCAGGTAGCCGAAATGTTCTTCCGTGGAAAGAGACCGAGAGAAGAGGATGATGAGACTAGGAATTTGATTTTGGCAATCTTGTTGTGGCTAGCACGGAATTCGTTGTTAGGGTGTTAGCTTGATTTTACAATGTGGCAAACCTGGTGTTTAGGTTGCTAGAAGTTATTATTGGTTTTATTGGTTATTGGTTATTTGTTGAACGGTTTATTTATGATTTAATATTATTGATTTCTTTCGAGAATTTCCGCATTGATAATAATAATAAAAAAAAAAGCTTGGTTGTTTCATTTTGGTATCAGAGCGAATACGGTTTTAGGACTGTTAGTATTGGATGAATTGGACTATGTGTTTAATTGATTAAGTGGGTTAGTCAGTTAGTAGTATAGTCTCATCCTCTCGGTCTTCCAGTTTTCCGCGGTAAGTTGTGTGTTTTATCTTGTGGTTTGTTTTTGTGTTGTCTAGTTGCTCATCTACTGTGCTGTGGTAGTGCAGTGAGATGGATGCAGGAGCTAGAGGTCATGGTCGAGGTCGTGGTGGAGGCCGTGGTGCAGGCCGTGGCAGAGGCCGTGGCGGAGGCCGTGGCAGGGGCCGTGGTCGTGGAGCTCAGGCGGATTTCGGTGAGAGTGCAGTGCCTAGTGTGGCGACAGCGTCAGAGACTCAGTTTGTGGCGAGTGAGGCCAGTTTGGGCGCTAGTGGAGGCGCGGGAGTTGGGGTTGCCCCAGGTGCGGGTGCCGCCCCGGCTCATGGTCTTGGTGACCAGTTGATGGGGGTTCTGACTCAGATTTTTGCACGTCTCCCGCAGGCAATTCTAGAGCAGGCTCCGGGTGTTCCTCCTGTGGTGGGGGCACAGCAGGGCGTTTTTGTTGGGCAGCATGGTGCTGCAGTGGTTGGGCATCCTTCCTATCTTGAGATGATGAGGTAGATGCAGAGGATCGAGACGCCTTTCTTTGAGGGTAGAGGTGGGCCCGAGGAGGCCGATGAGTGGCGGCAGAGATTGGAACGGAACTTCCATTCGGTCAGGTGTCCAGAGGGGTACCAGGTGGAGTTGGCAGTGCATTACCTTGGTGGGGATGCACATTTGTGGTGGCGTTCTATCATGTTGAGGAGGGCAGTGTGGACTTGGGGTGACTTCCTAGCGGAGTTCAACGCCAAGTACTTTCCTCAGGAGGCCAGAGACAGATTTCAGTTGAGGTTTGTGGCATTGACTCAGGGTGAGAGGTCAGTGCGAGAGTATGACGCTGAGTTTGGTAGACTTGTGGCGTATACTGGTTACGGTCTTGAGGGTGAGCGGAGTCTGATGGCGAGATTCCTTCAGGGTCTTCGATCGAGCATCAGGACTCAGTGCAGAGGTAGTTCGTATTCTACCAGGGCAGAGTTGGTGGAGCTAGCAGCTTCCATCGAGGAGGACCTTCGTTAGCAGGTTGGTCCAGTTGTGGTGCCAGCTGCGGTTGTTCCTGCTACCCAGCCGAGGGGCCAGCAGCAACAGCAGCAGCGCAGGAGTTTCAACTCTGGTTCTAGCAAGGGCGGCAAGCCTGCGCAGGGCCAGAAGAGGAGATTGGAGGAGGTTGCTGGAGGCAGCCAGAGTGCTCGTGGTTGCTTCGGTTGTGGGAGCTTGGAGCATCGGGTGGCTAGTTGTCCCAAGAGTAGTGCGTCTCGGGATACTAGAGTGTGCTTTCACTGCAGAGAGCCGGGACATCTCAGGCCGATGTGTCCCAAGTTGCAGCAGGTGTTAGTGGCGTCGGTTCAGCCGGTGGCGCAGATTGCAGCGGTGCAGACGTTTGAGCAGTTGGGAGCAGCGCCGCGGGTATTCTCTTCGGCAGAGGTGGCCAGACCAGTCAGTCAGGCCAGATCACAGGTAAAATTCTGATTCAGACTTCGTAAATTCTTAGTGTAGAATTGCGGTGTGGTTGTCTGTTCTTTATTTTACTGTGATAGTATTTAGGGTTCTCAACACTTGTGAAATGTGTAGGGACCTTGCTAGTGGGTGGTGTTGAGTCTCATGTGCTGTTTGACTCGGGAGCATCGAACTGCTTCATTACTCCGGAGTGTGCCGAGAGTAGAGGTATCCAGAGTAGCGCTGGTGAGCGCAAGGGTTTTGTCAAGGTTGCCGGTGGAGGTTTCCTGACTACTTTGGGCCGTGCTAGAGCAGTCGACGTGCAGATTGTAGGGCAGTCTGTGCCAGCAGACTTAGTCATCAGTCCGGTGGAGTTTTATGACGTGATTTTGAGGATGGATTGGCTGTCGCGTTACAGAGTTTATCTAGATTGCTTCAGAGGCAGAGTGGTGTTTGAGCGAGATGCAGGGAGGTTGGTTTATCAGGGTGTGAGACCGACTTCAGGGAGTCTTGTGATCTCGGCTATTCAGGCTGAGCAGTTGATAGGGCGAGGTTGCGAGGCGTATTTGGCGACGATAGTGATGTCGGAGTCTAGTGGTGAGGTGACTCTTGAGGGTATTGAGGTTGTCCGGGAGTTCGAGGATGTTTTTCAGTCGCTGAAGGGGTTGCCACCATCTCGGTCAGATCCCTTCACGATTGAGTTAGAGCCCGGGACAGCTCCAATATCGAAGACACCTTACAGGATGGCGCCAGCAGAGTTGGCAGAGCTGAAGAAGCAGCTACAGGACCTTCTGAGTAAAGGGTTCATCAGACCAAGTGTTTCACCATGGGGAGCACCAGCGTTGTTCGTGAAGAAGAAGGATGGTAGTTTCCGGTTGTGCATCGATTACCGGGGACTCAACCGAGTCACAGTGAAGAACAGGTACCCACTCCCTAGGATTGATGAGTTGTTGGATCAGTTGAGGCGTGCTACTTGGTTCTCCAAGATTGACTTGGCATCGGGTTATCATCATATCCCGATAGATGAGGAAGATGTCGCAAGACGGCGTTCAGGATGAGGTATGGGCACTTCGAGTTTGTAGTCATGCTTTTTGGGTTGACTAATGCGCCGGCAGCATTTATGAGATTGATGAACGACGTGTTCAGAGAGTTTTTGGACGTGTTCGTTATCATTTTCATTGACGACATCTTAGTGTATTCGAGGAGTCCAGAGGAGCATGCGACTCACTTGAGGCTTGTTTTGGAGAAGCTTCGAGAGCAGAAGCTGTTTGCTAAGTTGAGCAAGTGCAGCTTTTGGCAGAGAGAGATGGGGTTTCTTGGCCATATTGTTTCTGCAGAGGGAGTGTCTGTGGATCTGGCTAAGATCGAGGCTATCAGAGATTGGCCTAGACCGAGTAGTGCTACCGAGATCAGGAGTTTTCTGGGTTTAGCAGGGTACTACAGGAGGTTTGTCAGGGGCTTTGCGAGTATGTCTCAGCCGATGACGAGGTTGACAGGCAAGGATGTGCCGTTTGTGTGGTCGCCGGAGTGCGAAGAGAGCTTTGGGAAGCTCAAGGAGATGTTGACTAGTACACCTGTGTTGGCATTACCCGATCCGGGGAAGCCTTACGTGGTGTATACAGATGCTTCAGGTGTTGGGTTAGGTTGTGTCTTGATGCAGGAGGGCAGAGTGATTGCTTATGCTTCGAGGCAGTTGCAGGGCAGTGAGCGCAACCGCCGTACACACGATCTTGAGTTGGGAGCGGTGGTCTTTGCACTCAAGATTTGGAGGTCTTATCTTTATGGTGGTGCAGTGCAGATCTTTACAGATCACAAGAGTTTGCAGCATATCTTTACTCAGCCTTTGCTGAATGCGAGGCAGACGCGTTGGGTGGAGTTTCTAGCAGATTATGATCTGGATATTGTGTATCATCCAGGCAAGGCCAACTTGGTGGCAGATGCATTGAGTTGTCGGCGAGTTGATTCAGCTAGAGAGCAGGATGTGGAGACTTTGGTCAGTGAGATTAGTACATTGAGGCTTTGTGCTATTTCAGAGGAGCCTTTGGGTTTGGAGGCAGCTGATCAGGCAGATTTACTCAGTAGGATCAGAGTGGCTCAGCAGGATGATCAGGGTTTGGTTGATGCATCGCGGGCAGCTGGTTCTGAGTATGAGGTCTCGGCGAATGGGACGATATTGGTTCGTGGGCGAGTTTGTGTGCCCAATAACGAGGAGTTCAGACGAGAGGTCTTGAGAGAGGCTCATGCGAGCAAGTTCTCGATTCATGCGGGTGCGACCAAGATGTACCGTGACCTCAAACGGTATTATCACTGGGTTGGGATGAAGAGAGATGTGGCAGATTGGGTTGCGAGGTGCAACACGTGTTCGTTGGTCAAGGCAGAGCATCAGGTTCCAGGTGGACTTTTGCAGAGCTTACCCATTCCAGAGTGGAAGTGGGATATGATCACGATGGATTTTGTCGTGGGATTACCTATCTCACGGACGTTTGATGCGATTTGGGTCATTGTAGATCGTTTGACCAAGTCCGCGCATTTCTTGGCCATCAAGAAGACAAATGGAGCTGCTGTTTTGGCTAGGAAGTTTGTGCGAGAGGTTGTGAGGTTGCACGGTGTGCCAGCTAGTATTGTGTCGGATAGAGATCCGAGATTTGCCTCAGAGTTTTGGAGGGCATTTCAGACAGAGATGGGCACCAAGGTGCATATGAGTACGGCTTATCATCCGCAGACAGATGGGCAGCCAGAGAGGACTATCCAGACTTTGGAGGATTTGCTGAGGATGTGTGTGTTGGATTGGGGTGGCCCTTGGGCTGATCATCTGTGTTTGGCGGAGTTTGCCTATAACAACAGTTTTCAGTCTAGTATTGGCATGGCTCCTTATGAGGCTTTGTATGGGAGTCCATGTAACCTTATGCTGGACCCAAGTGGGGGAGCGCAGCATGTTTGGAGCTACCTTTGTTCAGGAAACGACAGAGAAGATCCGTGTTTTGAGGCTGAACATGAAGGAGGCTCAGGATAGACAGAGGAGTTATGTGATGCGTTGGGTTTTATGCTTCAAACTAATACAATTTATAACCCAACTTGGTAGAGCTGCAAGTGCACAGCCGTGGTAAGTCGGGGTCGAACACAAGGAAGAGTGATTTCGTTTCAAGCTTATATTGAGTGATAAGTAGCTAGAACGAAGAATATGATTTGTGGTGATCTTAATATCTAATGAATACAAGTGAGTAAGTGAATGAGGTTGTAAACAAGATGGGAAAGATGTTAGGCAAGGGAAAATCAATGGAAACCTTCAATGAAATGACAAGAGATTGCATGGGATAATTTATAAACCGCCTTGAACTCACAACACTAATGTATAGCCTTTCCACTTTCGTGGCTCTGGCCACTATGCTTAAACAACCTAATAGACTCAACTTTCGATGGTTATTACAAGTTATAAGCATGCATTAATCAATGTTCAAGTTGTGATTGTTCACTAAGTTCCTTAGGTCGACTTTTGGAAGCCTAAGACACTTAGCTCATCAAATACTAGTTTCGGCAATACAACAAGCTTTTGGAGAGTGTATCAACCTAAGTTCGAGTTGTTGAGGCGCGCTTTCCTAACAACAAGCAATAAGAGCAAGCAAAGATGAAGAACCAAAAGAGTAAATCCCGTTTTATGCAATCAAACAAGTCAAAACATATCAAGAGTCCATCGATCTCCCTAGGCCTAACGAGGGGATCTACTCAGACATACTAAGATCAAGCAAGCAAGGCGAGATTGATATCATTATGCAAGTATGAAAAGAGATAAAGGATTGAAAGAGGCTTCTCTGATGAAGAACAAGTCGAATCCCTTGATAACTTTCGATCCAAAGTACAAAAGAGAAAAGGAAAAGATGAAAGAACAAAGATGAGATGCGAGTGCAATGAGTTGAACGGCGCCTCCTTCTTCCTCCTGGACGGCGCACCACCTAGGGCTTCTCCTCCTTGAAGGCTGCTCTCTCTCTTGCACAATACACTCGCGGCTCTCTCCCTTGCAGAGGCTAAAAGTGAGTATTTATAAGCTTGAAGTCGCTAGGGTTATGATGAGCTGAAAAAGGAAACTTTCCGGTTAACCGGCTTTGATGATTTTCGACGTGATTGAACCGGGTTTAGGACAAGTAAACCACCAAAAGCAAGCTGGGCTTGTGTTAAGTCGAGACAAGGTCCTTGCCGCTGCATCCCGGGCCGTTTATTGGCGCCAAGTCTCCATGGGCTTCGTTTACTCGCCTGGCGGACACGTCTTGGGAGAAAACGAGTATCTCCGTAATGGTTGATCTAAATGGCTTTAATCCACTTCGCCGTGATGCATGACTCCAATATCTATCCATCATGACCAAGATCATGATTTGTGGACGTCGGGAAGACCTCTTTCCGCGGTTATCTTTCGGATGCTCCGGTTCTGTCCAAATGCGAGAATCGAACAAATAGAGTTATATTGAAGCTCTTGACTTGGAAACTTGCATGGATCATGGTTTGAGGCCCTTTTGCTCCTTTTTGAATCCTTTTTGATGTTTTAACCTGTTAAGACTCTAAAACTAACAAATACAAGAAAACTACCTCTAAAGGCATAGAACCTTATTGAAAACACTTGAAAACACCAATAAATACTTAGTGAAAACATGTAAAATATGATGATATCAACTCCCCCAGACTTAGCCTTTGCTTGTCCTCAAGCAAACTAAGAAAGGAAAAGAGGTTTGAAAACGTGAGAACTCTTAAATCTTTCGGAAATCCATGTCGACATTTATCTTAGTGATCCACATAAAACAGCAATGGCATTTAGAATTAAGAACAGGGAAGTACATACCATGAGTTTTGCAATCGTCACGAAGCAATCCACTTCTCTTTAGGCCATCCAAATTCTCCACCTTTGACTCCTTTAGTTTCTAAAGGTGTGGTCTCAACTAGGGAGTATTGATCAAAGGGATTATAGACTCTTACTCATCCTCTTTTTATAAGGCACATGTCTTGGCTCTTGTTTCACCTCTCTCTCTTCTCACTTCTTAAGTCGATTCATCCCTTTTTTAGGGTAGCAAGGTATTTTTTTATTCGACTTCTTCTCCTCTTTGTGGAGGTTTTTGATGGATCTTCTATAGACGCTAGTATTGATGGTTGTAGCCACCTAATCCCCGGTTACTTGGATCAAAAGGTCTTCCATAAACGCGAGTATTGATGGTGGTTGCCACCTAATCCCCGGTTACTTGGACCTTGGTGCTTTTTCTTAAATTTGAAGGGGAGAGAGAGGGGAAACCGAACTCACATAGACTTTCACTATTTGGTGAGGATGAGGAGTCGTACCCTTTGTATAACCAAGCTCCTAGCCGAGAAGGTTAAGTTCATTAAGGTGCGGAGTCAAAGATGTATCCTTCTTAAGCCCTTGGAGATGTGGACATTTTTGGTAGATCGATCCACTCATGGTGCACATGTGATGAAGTAGACTGCCAAATACTGATCAATGGTCACTTAAACACATGCACAACAATGGTTAGGTCCAAGATAAAGTCATAATTCTCGACAAACGTTTTGACTCAATAAAAACGACTCGATGAAATGAAAACAATGCAAACAAAAATGTCAAAATGAACAAACTTATTAGTAAAATCCCCCCAGACTTAACTTGCACCGTCCCGGTGTAAGAAAAATCAGATTAAGAGAGGTGAAATACGTAATAGATTTGAAAAAGGGAAAGGTTAGAATGATGTTACCAAGGGAGGACCAATTGCAATGAAGATCATGGTCGGATAACTGATTAGGGCGCTTCTGTAGGCATGATGGGTCGGTAAATAGTGAAGGGCAATGCCCGAATCCCCTTGGTTTTCATTTCGGTCGTGTACGTCTCATTCGGTCGACCCGGAAAGAGTGCTATGAACAAGTTAGAGCCCGGGACAGCTCCAATATCGAAGACACCTTACAGGATGGCGCCAGCAGAGTTGGCAGAGCTGAAGAAGCAGCTACAGGACCTTCTGAGTAAAGGGTTCATCAGACCAAGTGTTTCACCATGGGGAGCACCAGCGTTGTTCGTGAAGAAGAAGGATGGTAGTTTCCGGTTGTGCATCGATTACCGGGGACTCAACCGAGTCACAGTGAAGAACAGGTACCCACTCCCTAGGATTGATGAGTTGTTGGATCAGTTGAGGCGTGCTACTTGGTTCTCCAAGATTGACTTGGCATCGGGTTATCATCATATCCCGATAGATGAGGAAGATGTCGCAAGACGGCGTTCAGGATGAGGTATGGGCACTTCGAGTTTGTAGTCATGCTTTTTGGGTTGACTAATGCGCCGGCAGCATTTATGAGATTGATGAACGACGTGTTCAGAGAGTTTTTGGACGTGTTCGTTATCATTTTCATTGACGACATCTTAGTGTATTCGAGGAGTCCAGAGGAGCATGCGACTCACTTGAGGCTTGTTTTGGAGAAGCTTCGAGAGCAGAAGCTGTTTGCTAAGTTGAGCAAGTGCAGCTTTTGGCAGAGAGAGATGGGGTTTCTTGGCCATATTGTTTCTGCAGAGGGAGTGTCTGTGGATCTGGCTAAGATCGAGGCTATCAGAGATTGGCCTAGACCGAGTAGTGCTACCGAGATCAGGAGTTTTCTGGGTTTAGCAGGGTACTACAGGAGGTTTGTCAGGGGCTTTGCGAGTATGTCTCAGCCGATGACGAGGTTGACAGGCAAGGATGTGCCGTTTGTGTGGTCGCCGGAGTGCGAAGAGAGCTTTGGGAAGCTCAAGGAGATGTTGACTAGTACACCTGTGTTGGCATTACCCGATCCGGGGAAGCCTTACGTGGTGTATACAGATGCTTCAGGTGTTGGGTTAGGTTGTGTCTTGATGCAGGAGGGCAGAGTGATTGCTTATGCTTCGAGGCAGTTGCAGGGCAGTGAGCGCAACCGCCGTACACACGATCTTGAGTTGGGAGCGGTGGTCTTTGCACTCAAGATTTGGAGGTCTTATCTTTATGGTGGTGCAGTGCAGATCTTTACAGATCACAAGAGTTTGCAGCATATCTTTACTCAGCCTTTGCTGAATGCGAGGCAGACGCGTTGGGTGGAGTTTCTAGCAGATTATGATCTGGATATTGTGTATCATCCAGGCAAGGCCAACTTGGTGGCAGATGCATTGAGTTGTCGGCGAGTTGATTCAGCTAGAGAGCAGGATGTGGAGACTTTGGTCAGTGAGATTAGTACATTGAGGCTTTGTGCTATTTCAGAGGAGCCTTTGGGTTTGGAGGCAGCTGATCAGGCAGATTTACTCAGTAGGATCAGAGTGGCTCAGCAGGATGATCAGGGTTTGGTTGATGCATCGCGGGCAGCTGGTTCTGAGTATGAGGTCTCGGCGAATGGGACGATATTGGTTCGTGGGCGAGTTTGTGTGCCCAATAACGAGGAGTTCAGACGAGAGGTCTTGAGAGAGGCTCATGCGAGCAAGTTCTCGATTCATGCGGGTGCGACCAAGATGTACCGTGACCTCAAACGGTATTATCACTGGGTTGGGATGAAGAGAGATGTGGCAGATTGGGTTGCGAGGTGCAACACGTGTTCGTTGGTCAAGGCAGAGCATCAGGTTCCAGGTGGACTTTTGCAGAGCTTACCCATTCCAGAGTGGAAGTGGGATATGATCACGATGGATTTTGTCGTGGGATTACCTATCTCACGGACGTTTGATGCGATTTGGGTCATTGTAGATCGTTTGACCAAGTCCGCGCATTTCTTGGCCATCAAGAAGACAAATGGAGCTGCTGTTTTGGCTAGGAAGTTTGTGCGAGAGGTTGTGAGGTTGCACGGTGTGCCAGCTAGTATTGTGTCGGATAGAGATCCGAGATTTGCCTCAGAGTTTTGGAGGGCATTTCAGACAGAGATGGGCACCAAGGTGCATATGAGTACGGCTTATCATCCGCAGACAGATGGGCAGCCAGAGAGGACTATCCAGACTTTGGAGGATTTGCTGAGGATGTGTGTGTTGGATTGGGGTGGCCCTTGGGCTGATCATCTGTGTTTGGCGGAGTTTGCCTATAACAACAGTTTTCAGTCTAGTATTGGCATGGCTCCTTATGAGGCTTTGTATGGGAGTCCATGTAACCTTATGCTGGACCCAAGTGGGGGAGCGCAGCATGTTTGGAGCTACCTTTGTTCAGGAAACGACAGAGAAGATCCGTGTTTTGAGGCTGAACATGAAGGAGGCTCAGGATAGACAGAGGAGTTATGTGATGCGTTGGGTTTTATGCTTCAAACTAATACAATTTATAACCCAACTTGGTAGAGCTGCAAGTGCACAGCCGTGGTAAGTCGGGGTCGAACACAAGGAAGAGTGATTTCGTTTCAAGCTTATATTGAGTGATAAGTAGCTAGAACGAAGAATATGATTTGTGGTGATCTTAATATCTAATGAATACAAGTGAGTAAGTGAATGAGGTTGTAAACAAGATGGGAAAGATGTTAGGCAAGGGAAAATCAATGGAAACCTTCAATGAAATGACAAGAGATTGCATGGGATAATTTATAAACCGCCTTGAACTCACAACACTAATGTATAGCCTTTCCACTTTCGTGGCTCTGGCCACTATGCTTAAACAACCTAATAGACTCAACTTTCGATGGTTATTACAAGTTATAAGCATGCATTAATCAATGTTCAAGTTGTGATTGTTCACTAAGTTCCTTAGGTCGACTTTTGGAAGCCTAAGACACTTAGCTCATCAAATACTAGTTTCGGCAATACAACAAGCTTTTGGAGAGTGTATCAACCTAAGTTCGAGTTGTTGAGGCGCGCTTTCCTAACAACAAGCAATAAGAGCAAGCAAAGATGAAGAACCAAAAGAGTAAATCCCGTTTTATGCAATCAAACAAGTCAAAACATATCAAGAGTCCATCGATCTCCCTAGGCCTAACGAGGGGATCTACTCAGACATACTAAGATCAAGCAAGCAAGGCGAGATTGATATCATTATGCAAGTATGAAAAGAGATAAAGGATTGAAAGAGGCTTCTCTGATGAAGAACAAGTCGAATCCCTTGATAACTTTCGATCCAAAGTACAAAAGAGAAAAGGAAAAGATGAAAGAACAAAGATGAGATGCGAGTGCAATGAGTTGAACGGCGCCTCCTTCTTCCTCCTGGACGGCGCACCACCTAGGGCTTCTCCTCCTTGAAGGCTGCTCTCTCTCTTGCACAATACACTCGCGGCTCTCTCCCTTGCAGAGGCTAAAAGTGAGTATTTATAAGCTTGAAGTCGCTAGGGTTATGATGAGCTGAAAAAGGAAACTTTCCGGTTAACCGGCTTTGATGATTTTCGACGTGATTGAACCGGGTTTAGGACAAGTAAACCACCAAAAGCAAGCTGGGCTTGTGTTAAGTCGAGACAAGGTCCTTGCCGCTGCATCCCGGGCCGTTTATTGGCGCCAAGTCTCCATGGGCTTCGTTTACTCGCCTGGCGGACACGTCTTGGGAGAAAACGAGTATCTCCGTAATGGTTGATCTAAATGGCTTTAATCCACTTCGCCGTGATGCATGACTCCAATATCTATCCATCATGACCAAGATCATGATTTGTGGACGTCGGGAAGACCTCTTTCCGCGGTTATCTTTCGGATGCTCCGGTTCTGTCCAAATGCGAGAATCGAACAAATAGAGTTATATTGAAGCTCTTGACTTGGAAACTTGCATGGATCATGGTTTGAGGCCCTTTTGCTCCTTTTTGAATCCTTTTTGATGTTTTAACCTGTTAAGACTCTAAAACTAACAAATACAAGAAAACTACCTCTAAAGGCATAGAACCTTATTGAAAACACTTGAAAACACCAATAAATACTTAGTGAAAACATGTAAAATATGATGATATCAACTCCCCCAGACTTAGCCTTTGCTTGTCCTCAAGCAAACTAAGAAAGGAAAAGAGGTTTGAAAACGTGAGAACTCTTAAATCTTTCGGAAATCCATGTCGACATTTATCTTAGTGATCCACATAAAACAGCAATGGCATTTAGAATTAAGAACAGGGAAGTACATACCATGAGTTTTGCAATCGTCACGAAGCAATCCACTTCTCTTTAGGCCATCCAAATTCTCCACCTTTGACTCCTTTAGTTTCTAAAGGTGTGGTCTCAACTAGGGAGTATTGATCAAAGGGATTATAGACTCTTACTCATCCTCTTTTTATAAGGCACA
>JAIUCV010002790.1:35000-41332 GCA_026724425.1 Erythrophleum ivorense | reverse complement strand
CTGAAAATAAAAAGAAAATTTCATTTAATAATTTATAATTTCATTTACCTATTTGGATATTTGTAAACAGAATTCAAAATCTATTCTATTTACAAATGTATTTTCCAAAATTTTTAATTTTCAATAATAATAATGAGACTTAATTAGAATTAAGCTATAATTTAAGACCAAGTTTTATGTTAATTTTTAAAAATCTCCTTTTTTCGCAACACTCCTTAAAAAAAAGTTTCCATTAAACTAAAAAACTAAAGGAATAAGGGGAAGGAAGAAAGCGAATCGATGTGCTAATTCCCCATCCTCAAATTAGTCCTTCCCAAGGATTGTTATCTCAATGAATAATTGTAGGAGTTAAATATTGATAGAATTAAAAAAACTACGAAAAAAAAATTCAGAATTTGCTGATTTCTAGGATTAAACAAAAGGATTCGCAAATAAAAGCGCTAATGCTACAACCAGGCCATAAATTGTTAAAGCTTCCATAAAAGCCAAACTAAGCAATAAAGTACCTCGTATTTTTCCTTCTGCCTCAGGTTGTCTCGCAATACCTTCGACAGCTTGACCCGCAGCTGTACCTTGACCAACTCCAGGTCCAATAGAAGCAAGCCCGACAGCCAACCCAGCAGCAATAACCGAAGCAGCAGAAACCAGTGGATTCATGATAAGTTCCTCACACCAAAATAAAGAAATAGTTAATGATACAATAGTTAATGATACAATAAATTACTTAGGACTTAATTCTAATTTAAGTCATCCCTAAGATTCATCCAGCCAAAATAACCAAAAACTTTAATTGAAATAATAGAATTATATTATTGAATCATAAGAATTACTTTGATATGGGATTTTGAAAAATTCATAATATATATACGACTTTTTATGCCATTTCTTTTTTGTGAACCATTCTTTGAATTCTTCGTTCTTTTTTTTATCATTTTTTTCAGTTAATTTACAGATAAAAAGGAAGAGCTTCTAATCGAATCCTTATCTAAATCAAAATTCACAAAAGTAGTGGGGCAGATTATATAGATCTTTAACTCATATATACCTAGTCAATATCAAATATCACATATACAAGTGTTTCTTACATAACGTAAACCAACTATTCTATAATTGGTATTCTATAATTGGGCTAACCTAAAAACGAATATTGAAAAAAAAAAAGAGTTAATGATGACCCTCCATGGATTCACCTATATAAGCCGCAGCTAAAGTGGCAAAAATGAGAGCTTGAATCCCGCTTGTAAATAATCCAAGGAACATGACAGGTATAGGAACCACTAAAGGTACTAAAGAAACAAGAACAACAACTACTAATTCATCGGCTAATATATTTCCGAAAAGTCGAAACTAAGTGATAGGGGTTTTGTAAAATCTTCTAAGATGTTAATGGGTAAAAGAATTGGAGTTGGTTGAATGTATTTACTGAAATACCCTAATCCTTTTTTGCTAAGACCCGCATAAAAATATGCTACGGATGTGAGTAAAGCTAAAGCAACCGTCGTATTTATATCATTCGTTGGTGCTGCTAACTCCCCTTGGGGTAGCTGGATAATTTTCCACGGTAAAAGGGCTCCTGACCAGTTAGAAACAAAAATAAATAAAAACAGAGTTCCAATAAACGGAACCCACGGACCGTATTCTTCTCCAATCTGGGTTTGACTCACGTCTCGAATGAATTCAAGAACAAATTCAAAGAAATTTTGGCCGTCAGTTGGAATGGTTTGTGGATTGCGAACCGCTAGAACTGCGGAACCTAATAAAATAGCAATTACAACCCAAGAAGTAATAAGGACTTGCGCATGGACTTGGAACCCCCCTATTTGCCAATAGAAATGTTGGCCTACTTCTACACCAGATATCTCATATAACCCTTCTTTTATTAGTGTGTTGATGGAACATGATAAAACATTCATATTGCCCTCTGACAGAAATAAGAACTTTAAATTATTTTGATTCAAGACCCCCCTTTTTTTACTTATTTACTTGAATTTTATATTTGAGTTTTGGATACCAACTAAACTAATCACCCAAGATCCCCAGTTTTTTTATCTCTTTTTCTTTTGTACGATTCAGGAGTAGTAACCAATTTTATAAATAGAAATACAGGGAGCCCCACCCCTCAAAAAATTTGATTTATTTATCTTATTATTAATCAAGAATTTTGTATATAGCTAGAACGACCCTCACAAATTGCGAATACTAATTTGTTAAGAATGAATCGAATTGAAGCTATAGCGTCATCGTTTGCTGGAATAGAAATATCCGCGAGATCGGGATTACAATTTGTATCGATTAAAGAAATGGTTGGAATTCCCAAAGTTATACATTCTCTAAGAGCCGTATATTCTTCTTGCTGATCGATGATGATTACAATATCAGGCAATCCCGTCATATATTTAATCCCGCCTAGATATGTTTCCAAGCGAGATAGTTGTCTCTTCAACACAGCTGCATCCCTTTTCGGAATACGGTTGAATCCCTCTGTCTTTTGTTCAGTTCTCAAGTCCCTAAACTTATGAAGTCTTTTTTCTGTAGTGGACCAATTTGTTAACATGCCGCCGAGCCACTTTTTATTAACATAATGACACCGAGCTCTTATTGCAGCCCGCGACACTAAATCAGCTGCTTTATTTTTTGTCCCAACAATTAAGAATTGTTTTCCCCTACTTGCTGCATCAAAAACTAAATCACAAGCTTCTGATAAAAAACGAGCAGTTCTCGTCAGATTTATAATATGAATACCTTTACGCTTTGCAGAAATATAAGGTGCCATTCTAGGATTCCATTTCCTAGTACCATGTCCAAAATGAACTCCTGCTCGCATCATCTCTTCCAAATCGATGTTCCAATATCTTTTTGTCATTTCTTTTCACACTTAAAAAGGGGGGTACCCAAAACTAAAATAAAAATTTGTTCCGATGGAACCTTCGCTTGTATCGGGATGGCCATTTATGCATGAACCGAGCCATTATTTTGTATTCATTATTATCTTTTTTAGTGTTAACAAATTAACAAAGCAAACGACTACAGCAAACAACAAAAAATGAAATTCAAAATAGGAATCCGCTATTAGGAATTATTAAATCTAGAAAAGGCAGATTTTGAAATAGAAGAGGCACAAAATTCCCTGTGGTAGAATAAAATATCTCTCATATCTCCCTCGAATAAAGATAAATTCTTTGTTTTTTTTTCCAAAAGAATGTTGGTATGTTGCCTTGAACAATGCACCAACCCTTTGTTGAATCCGGTCCCGGCGGGGATTACCCCCCCTAGAACAACATTTTCTTTCAGGCCCTTTAACCAATCAATACGACCCCGAAGAGCAGCTTTTGCTAAAACTCGAGCAGTTTCTTGAAAACTTGCTTCGGATATAAAACTTTGAGTACTCAAAGATGCTCGCGTTATTCCTAATAAAATGGCTCGATAACAGATTGCTTCTTCTAAAGCACGCCCCGTTCGTTCTGCTCGTAACAATCCAATAAGTTCTCCAGGTAAAAAAACATT
This sequence comes from Erythrophleum ivorense, assembly GCA_026724425.1. Taxonomy (NCBI): domain Eukaryota; kingdom Viridiplantae; phylum Streptophyta; class Magnoliopsida; order Fabales; family Fabaceae; genus Erythrophleum; species Erythrophleum ivorense. The sequence goes on along the minus strand of JAIUCV010002790.1, from coordinate 37,828 downwards.
AGACATTCCCTCTTCTGAAACCAAAACTTTGGATGTTATTTGACGTACAATAATTTCGATATGCCTATTATGAATCTGCACCCCCTGGGATCGATAAACCTTTTGAATCTTATTAACCAAAGAAATACGACTTTGCCCTATAGTTAGCTCGGCACCAATCAAGAATCCCCAAGGAATTCCAAGAATTCTCGTTATACACTTGTTCCAACCCTTAATCCGCTTTTCTAAGTTCAGCGATATTGAATCAATCGAGCGGACTTCTAACACTTGTTCTACTTTCGGAAGACCCTGTGTTATATCACCGGATCGCGATTTTTCATATATAAATGTAACTAATGTATCCCCTTCGTAAAGAATTTCTCTGTAATGCCCATGAACTTTTGCTCCCGGAGTAGCCAAATAGGGCTTAGCGGATCTTATTACTACAGAATCCCTTTGAACAATTAAAACTTGACCTGATTTTAGGTGTGGTTCTTTTTGGCTATACATACATTTTCACAAAAAAATTGTCCAAGACTTATTATTGTGGACGTTTCCTCACAATAATTATGATGATAATTTTGATGAAGAAAATACCAATTCAATTTGAATGGATTCAAAACAACGTTACTGTATGGATCTAGATTCAAAATTCTTCCGTTTTCATCGATTAAATAAGAGTTAATTGCTTGAAAAATATATTTTAAGTTATCAAGTTGCAAATATTTAATTACAGAGATCTGATTATAAGTTAGGAAAGGCAAAAATGAATAAAAATTCGAAATTTGAACGGCTGTCCCTAAGGGGCCCAACGAATTTTTAATTGTAATTAGAGGATTTTTTTTTATTGATTGGTTTATCACATTGTGATATTTTACATGATTAAACGGACCTATTCTAAAACAATTAGAGGATGATAAAATTAACAAAGATTGGGATTCCTTATTTCTATTTAAGAACATACGAATAGTTCCGTGATTTTGTCTAAGTGATTGTTGAAGAATGCCAGCCTTGGGAGAAGTCGAATAAAACGGATTCATGTGATCCGCAGAGATCAATCCCGAATCTGGCGGATTATTCCTTTTTCTTATATAAGAAATATGGGATTTCACTAAGCCAATTCTTATGAAATCTCGAATCAAACCCTTTGTACTTACTTCAACAAAGAAAGCGCGGACCTCCTCGAGGGAATCATTTTTGTTGTCTTGGTCCCAATTCAAGACTAAACAAGTTCGAACCAATTGAATACTTGTGTCAGAAATTCCTCGAGTTGGTTTGCCATTTCCATAAAGGATATAGTTGAAAACTCGAAGTTTAATATTATCCTTTTCCCGAAAGAGATCTTGTGGGAAGAGTGTTGCCAAATTTATACTGTCCGCTATCTCATAGGTGGCTACGGGCCGCACCAAAACAAAAAACTTTTTCTTGGTTGGTGTGATCCGTTGGACATAAATCCAACTTTTAAATTTTTTGATTCTTTAGAATTTGTTTTTCCTCTTCCTGGCGGTATCAAGATGCCACTGTGCCGGGATATCTTATCTGTCTTGTCCGGAAAATGGATATCCCCCGAAAATATTTTGAGTTCAATCCTTTTTTTTTTTCTCTCCACTCGGATCAACCCGCCAACTTGGCTTCTTATATTTAAAGTGATTCGTGTATCGACTCCAATGATACTATAGTTCTTTACCATTATGGCAGAGGATTCGGGTAAAATATGCACTTCCTCAGGAATGAAAAAAAAGCGATCCACTTTCATTTCATATTTTGTCTTAAATTTTTGGACTCCTCGATACTCAATCATATCCTCTTTTTGGATGATTGAATCCACCTTTAGAGTCCCGTATTTAAGAATGCCGGAACTCTTTCTTCTGTATCTAGGATCATCAAAAAAGGCAAAAATACTATTTCTACGGAAAATACCATTTATGGGTATTTCAATCGAGATACCTGAATGCGGTATGAATTCTTTCTCTTGCTCTTGAATCGATTGGAATGGAATGAGAAATCTATTTCTTCGCCTTTTTGCTAATAAATCCGAGTTCTCATGAAAAATAGCAGAATATATGAAATTATAATGACTAGTACCTACGATTCCATTCAATTCCGAATAATCGGGAATCCCGTATTTTTTTTTTTCAGAAAAATCCGAACTGAAAAATTTTTGGCCCACTTGATCATTATTCACTGAGAGGCTAGAAATATATTTTCTTTCGACGGAAAGAAAGGGTATGTTCATTTGATCTTGATCTTTGTGGATCGAAAAAAGAATTAGACTAGATCCACATGAACCTCCTGATAATATCCATAAATGACTTGTTTTTGGTAAGAGATGGACATTACTATATGTAAATTCAGGTGCATGGGATACATCAGTACTCCAGTGCATTTCGCCCTCTGAGTCAGAATAAATATACTTTCTAACCCTCTCTTTAAAATGAAAAGTGTATGTTCCCTCGCGAATCTCAGCAATTACTTGTTCTGATTCCACATATTGATCATTTTGAACTAAAAGAAAACTTTTTGGTGGAATAGTCACGCTATGTATAATATCTTCGCTCTCAATAATTACAGACAAGTCTATATAACATAGAAAGGCAGGATGCCCATGACGTGTACGTGTAGGATGAACCAAATCCTCATTGAATTTGATGTTTCCATTATAAGGGGCTCGTACATGTTCAGCTGTACCTCCTGTAAATACTCCGCCGGTATGAAAAGTTCTTAATGTTAGTTGAGTCCCCGGTTCGCCAATAGATTGACCCGCAATAATACCTACAGCTTCCCCCAATTCAACTAGGTCACCATGAGTGGGACTCCGACCATAACATAATCGACAGATCCAAGATGTG
>JAIUCV010002790.1:25000-30000 GCA_026724425.1 Erythrophleum ivorense | reverse complement strand
TCTAGATGCGGTATTTCTTTAGTGATCCTTTCAGGACCTTGGGTTGTCACATGCGTCTTAATTTCATATTTCCGTATGTGGAAAGAAGTATAAATATCACCATAGACTAGACACTCACTAATGAGTACCCGCATCTTCAAAATTGTATCCTTCCCATGGCATATAAGCCACTAATATATTTTTCCCCAAAGCGAGTTCCCCACCAACTGTAGCAGCACCATCCGCTAAAATTTGTCCCTTTTTTATGCATTTACCTCGTCGAACCTGAGGTTTTTGATGCATACAAGTATTTTTGTTTGAGCGTTGATACATAATTAATGGAATACTTAGAGTATCCCCATTGCCGGATAAAATTATCTTCTCAGTGTCAGTATAAAGGATTTTTCCCCCGTGTTCGGCTATAGCGGTAACCCCCGAATCTAAAGCCACTTGGCGTTCCAATCCAGTTCCAACAATGCACTTTTCGGATCGAGAAAGTGGAACTGCTTGACGTTGCATATTAGAACTCATTAAAGCTCGATTCGCATCATTATGTTCGATAAAAGGAATTAGGGAAGCGCCAATCGAAAAATATTGGAAAGGAAAAATGCTTCGAAGATGAACCTCTTCCCATGCGATAGTCAAAAATTCTTGTCGGTATCGAGCTGGTACAGCCTGTTCTTCTTGAATGCCCCGATTAAGAGCCAAAGAATTTCCTGCCGCTATCATATAATATTCATCTTGACTTGGCGATAAAAAAAGCATCCGTATCCGTGCTTTTTTTGATTTCTCAAAGAGTTCATAAAACGGACTTTCTAACGACCCCCAATCACCAATCCTAGCATGAATTGATAAAGATCCAATAAGTCCAACATTGATTCCTTCAGACGTGTCAATGGGGCAAATACGCCCATAGTGACTAGGATGGATATCTCGTATCCGAAAATTAGCAGTTCGCCCTGTCAATCCGCCAGGGCCCAAATAACTTAACTTTCTCCCATGAACGATTTGTGTCAATGGATTAGTTCGATCCAAAACTTGAGATAATGGGTGTAATCCGAAAAAGGATTCATAAGTAGTTGTTAACGGAGTTGAAGTTACCAAATTCTGAGGAGTAGGTATCAATTTATGCCTAATTGCTCCGCCTATAGTTCCTTTAACTACATGTTTCTAAGCGAGCCAGAGCCAACCCGAGCTGGTCTTGTAAAAGATCCGCTACAGAGCGAATACGTTTATTTTTCAAATGATTCATATCATCAAGTGTACCCATTCCAAATTTCATTCCAATCAAATGATCGGCAGCTGCTAATATATCTCGTGGTAACAAAAATATATTGTTCTGAGGTATATTAAGATTCAGTCTCCAGTTAATATTTCGGCGACCTATCCTTCCTAATTCACACCTTTGGTGAAAGAATTTTTTTTGTAATTCCTTACATAAGGATTCAGAAAATATTGGATCCCCACCTACACAAGAAAATTGTTGATAAAACTCCAAAATAGCATTTTCTTTTGACCCAATTTTTTTTTTCTCCTTATCGGTCAAGAAAGATACGAAAATTTCAGGGTAGCAAACATTCTCTAGAATTTCTCTTAGATTCGAACCCATAGCTGATGATAGAACTAGAATAGATATTTTCTGTTTCCTACTCACACGAGCCCATATTCTTGCTTTTTTATCAATCTCTAATTCTAACCTGCCTCCCCAATCTGATATTATGGTGCCGGTATAGACCGAAATCCCGTTATGATCCAATTCTGACTGGTAATAGATACCAGGACTTTGCAATATTTGATTGATCACAATTCTGTATATTCCGTTTACTATAGACGTTCCAAGGGAATTCATTAAAGGAATGTTTCCAATAAAAATTCTTTGTTCTTGCATATTCCTACTGGTTTTCCAAATTAATCCCGCGGATACATATAATTCAGAAGAATATGTAAGTGATTCATAGATAGCATCTCGTTCTTTTATCAGAGGTTCTACCAATTGATATGTTTCCACAAATAATTGAAATTCAATTTCGTGATCTATATCTTCAATTTTTGGAAATTTAGAAAGTTCTTCTATTAAACCCTCATCAATAAACCGATAAAACCCTTCAAATTGTATCTGATTAAATCCGGGTATTGTAGATGTTCCCTCTTTTCCATCCCCGAGCATCTTTTTAAAATTTCCCATTTATCCGTTTATTGAAAAAATCCCATCCCATCTCTCATTCTTCACCGAATCATATCCATAGAATTCGATCTAGCAATAATGGAATTTCTATTCTGTTTACTGAATCACATGAAATTTTATCCAATTCCAAGATATATGGAATGAATGTATGAAATACGTATGAACGGAGACTGGATTCAATTGGAATTTTTTATAAGAAAGAGATCCAAATGGAACAGAATTGAGAAATACCACTGGAACTTATGGAGTTTTGTAAAGATTAGAAAAAAAAAGTCATTTCATTTTCACCTATGATATTACATATTCCAATTCGATTGCATACTATAAAAAAAATGTATTCATGGTTGGATCTATTCGAGCAGATAAACATATAATAAATAGAAAACTTTTTTTTAACAACTTTACTTTTTTTTTCATGTATTTGCATTTCATTGTTCAAAAAAATATTTGCAGAAAAGAGATTTATTTTTACCTATTTTGAATAGAATATTTAGAATATCATTGAATTGCAGTCGGTAAGAAAACCTGTGTTTTTTTATTTATTAATTTTGTTTATTATTAAAATAAAAAAGAATGCACAGATATATATGCCTCTTTTTCTTCTTTTATTGTGGTACAGTTCTATTTGGGACAGCACATGCTGTGCTCTATCAAAAAACAAAAATTCAATTTTCTCTTCAATGTATTCAATGAAAAATTGAAATACAAAAATTTATTGAGAATTACTCCCCAAAAGCATCCCTAGAGAGATAAAATACCCCATTATAGAGCTATAGCTCTATAACACAACGTAATGTATGTTCTTATTCTGGGGTTTACATATAGTCATCATTACTGTTATAATTGAAATTGAAGAATATTTCTTTTTAATTGAAAAAAAACTCAATATAGATTTAGTTATAAATCCATTTCTAATTATTTTCTTATATTATTAGAAATCAATAAATGTAGATTTGAATTCAAAAATGGTCATGAATTTACAGTAATACAGTCAATAGTTAATGGTTCTGGTTTGTACTGAATTCTAGATGGCCGAGTGGTAAGGCGGGGGACTGCAAATCCTTTATTTTGTGACTGAAAATCCATATATTTTTTTTCGGAGTTGAAAAAAACGAGAAAATTGGAATCTAGTTTCTATCGTTTTGGCGGCATGGCCGAGTGGTAAGGCGGGGGACTGCAAATCCTTTTTCCCCAGTTCAAATCCGGGTGCCGCCTCATCAATAGACTTGAAATCCCCTATTATAACAAATGTAGGAAAAGACTCTTGATACTTTCTTTTCGTAATTCTAAGCCCCTGGCTCTCGAGGTTCTATTCTCTAACCTAAAGTTTTGCCTATCAGATTCCCAGAAAACTTAAAGTAGTGTAGGGAAATCCGTCGGAGTCTTCAATTAGATTGGATAGCCAGAGAGGGAATTCAATTAATAGTTTTGGAAAGGACCTAAGATACTTTGGATACAGACTCATGAAAGTCTCGGAATGCTCAGACATTATTAGATTAGATGATGAAGAATTGCCCTTCGTTTTACTTCCAAAAATAAAAAATGATAAAAGAAAGAAAAAGTCTTATTCTTTCCACATGTGAGTCAGATTCCTTGGATACTTCGAAAAGTGCCTGTTTACTTGTGTTTCCATCTTGTCGATTCTACTAGAAATTCTATAATAAGAATAACTCATTACATTATAAGATAAGTGGATTTTTTGGAGTAGTTCATCAATGGTGACCAAATACCTCTCCCTTTTTTTGACTCTGCACCAGTTATTTCACTATTATTAGTGAACAATAATGGAATAGTTTCTTCATATTCATAGAAATAGGGGACAGAATTCGCATGGATATAGTAAGTCTCGCATGGGCTGGTTTAATGGTAGTTTTTACATTTTCCCTCTCGCTCGTAGTGTGGGGAAGAAGTGGACTCTAGAAGTACTCCTAATTGCGGTAATAATAAAACTCTATCAACCTGTATCAATTATTTTAGTTTTCTAGACCGGCCGGCAATTTTTTTTTTAGAAATTGGATTTATGTTTTATTGACTCATTTTCTATTTTTATATCGGGGGTCCCACCGTTAATCATTCATGGGGTAACCCCTGATATAAATCTGAAGAAGTTTACATCGAATTCGGATTATTTGTATTAAATTTTTATTAAATGGATCAAATAAACAAATGAAATTGAGAAAGTATGTACATACATTTCATATTCTATTTCATTTATATTCTCATTTATAAAGAAAAAGAGAGATATAGGTGGATTCCTTTATATTAAAAAATTTCACTTGTATCTTTATACATTACAATAACCATAATGGCTAGTATGGTAGAAAGAGATCTCTTTCTACCATACTAGCGGGCCCCTTAGGATACTACTACTACTGAATCTAATGCATTCCTTTAATTTAAGACGAGAAATTGAAATCCTTTTTGTTTCGTTGCATTGATAGTCAAATTGTATTCAAATTAATTATTTTGACTAACCGTTTTTACGTAAATTATAAGCAAAAAAGCAGTAGGAACGAGAATGAAGAGTGCAGTAGCAATAAATGCAAGAATATTGACTTCCATAATTTAATCGTTTATTATTTATTTTTTTCTTTGAAATATCTCGGGATTTAATCCCATAGAGATGAGAAATCTTTCGCTTGTAAACTCACTCAGATTAATTAGATTTCGATGATATCGAATAAAAGAAATATCATGAATAACAATATCGTAGCTATAAAATCGATTCATCGTCAAGAATTTAATAGTATAACATAAGAAGATCTTTTATCCACATCGAATACATAATGAGATTACTAATCCAATCAAAAAAAAAAATTTATTTATGATTCTTTTT
>JAIUCV010002790.1:0-20000 GCA_026724425.1 Erythrophleum ivorense | reverse complement strand
ACCGCTTACCCTAGTGAGTTTTACGGACCTACGGGGCCAGAAGCTTCGCAAGCTCAAGCATTTACTTTTCTAGTTAGAGACCAACGTCTTGGAGCTAACGTGGGGTCTGCTCAAGGACCTACAGGTTTAGGTAAATACTTAATGCGTTCCCCGACTGGAGAAGTTATTTTTGGAGGAGAAACAATGCGCTTTTGGGATCTGCGTGCTCCCTGGTTAGAACCTTTAAGGGGTCCTAACGGTTTGGACTTGAGTAGGTTGAAAAAAGACATACAACCTTGGCAAGAACGACGTTCTGCAGAATATATGACTCATGCTCCCTTAGGTTCCTTAAATTCTGTAGGGGGCGTAGCTACTGAGATCAATGCAGTTAATTATGTCTCTCCGAGAAGTTGGTTATCTACCTCTCATTTTGTTCTAGGATTCTTCCTATTCGTGGGTCATTTATGGCACGCGGGAAGGGCTCGGGCAGCGGCAGCAGGATTTGAAAAAGGAATTGATCGTGATTTTGAACCTGTTCTTTCTATGACTCCTCTTAACTAAAGTGGTAGTTCAAATAGGAAAGTAAAAATCGATTCATATTAAAAAGTCTTCTTTGTTTCTTTCAATTCAATCTAATTTTTTCTGGCTCGGCTATACTATCCAGCCGAGCCATTCTCCTTTTTTTATGATCCTAAGAAGTAAAAAAGCCAATAAAGAAAAAAAATATTAATCCAACAAAAGGAGAGAGAGGGATTCGAACCCTCGATAGTTATTTTTTATGAACTATACCGGTTTTCAAGACCGGAGCCATCAACCACTCGGCCATCTCTCCGAAAGATAATTTCTATTTTATTTTTTTTTTGCCAAATAGAACATAGCCCTATGAGTTAATATGATCACTATGTAGAGAAAGATATAGGGTGTGACTTTCTTTACTTTATAGGTCTATAAATCTGTCTATATAAATAAATGAGATCCATGATTCAGTATACCCATTTGTGAAGTCAAAAAGAACCTTTAACTTCATGTCCGATAGGTAAAAATAAGTTGGAAATAAGTCATCTCGAATCAACGGATTCATGATAAAATCCCTTTATTTATTAAAATTTTTGAGTGGGTAAGAGGATTAAATGGTGTATTTTGTTAATAGCTTGGAGGATTAAAAAAATGACTATTGCTTTCCAATTGGCTGTTTTTGCATTAATTATTACTTCATCAATCTTACTGATTAGTGTACCCGTTGTATTTGCGTCTCCTGATGGTTGGTCGAGTAACAAAAATGTTGTATTTTCTGGTACATCTTTATGGATTGGATTAGTCTTCTTGGTGGGTATCCTTAATTCTCTTATCTCTTGAATTCATTCGTTGCAGATCCAAAAATGAGATGACCCCTCCCATTCCATGAATTACACATTCAAATTCAATATAAGTATAAGTCCATAAAATGCAAATAAAGAAAACAAAAAAATTAGAGGGGGGGGGTCAAACTTCCGGAACTTTAGTGAAATATGAATAAAATATTAATAAATATCAATTTACTAAATATGAAATAGTAATAAATAACTAAAAAAAAAAATTAATCAAAAATTGATATCAGATATCAATATAGAATATAATATTTTAGCGAAATAGAGAATAATATATTCTTGAAGATGAAATTCAATATTTCAATATATAGAATAAATATATTATTTATAACTATGTTATTAATATATATATATTTATATATATATGTAATATAATTGTTAATTGAATTGGTTTGGTGGTAAAATTTTTTGAAAGAACCCCAAACCAAAGAGTCTATCTCGTATAGCTTTGAACAAATATTATCCATAAATTTCTTATCAAGAAGGCAAAAAAATGCGGATATAGTCGAATGGTAAAATTTCTCTTTGCCAAGGAGAAGACGCGGGTTCGATTCCCGCTATCCGCCCAAATATAAATAGATTCAAAAAGATAAAGGATTCGGTATAGTTGACCGGAAAATAGAGTAATTTTTTCCTCGCGTACCAAATAGAATATAATATTTTAGGGAAGACAAGTATTAATTAATGACTAGTTAATAGAATCAAACTTACATTTGTTGAAAAAAAAATGTTGCGGAGACAGGATTTGAACCCGTGACCTCAAGGTTATGAGCCTTGCGAGCTACCAAACTGCTCTACCCCGCGATGAAACAAAATAACTTGGACTAAACTCTAATAAACAAAGAAGAATTAAATGCGCCCCTATTCCATATCTGTACAAATAGAATAGCCTATTTAGACAGAATGGTAAAGGGGCCTCGTCGATCATAGAAAAAAATCAAAAAATTAAAGGATACTTAAATCCTTACCAGCTTGATCTTGTTGCCCCTGGCAACAAACATGCATGAACCATTTCTCGAAGGATGTGTCCAGATAGTCCAAAGTCTCGATAGTTAGCTCTCGGTCTTCCGGTCGAAAAGCAACGTCGATGAAGACGTGTAGGTGCACTATTACGCGGTGGGGATTGTAATTTTCCATGAATTTTCCATTTCTCACTTAGCGACGAAATCTGACTTATTTCCTTTTTTGAAGATCGACGAATCAAATGATATTTTTGTTCCAATTTTTGCCTCTTTTTCTCCCTATAAATCAAACTTTTCTTTGCCATAATGCTTGAGTTCCTCTTATTATCAATGATAATGATACAAATCGGATCCTAGATGTAGAAATAAATCGAAGAGTGCATACCTATTTTTTTATTAAAAAAAAAGAGATTATTGCGGATAGAATACATAAATAATTAACCGAATTTGCCCGATGTGGAGGCAATCAAGAAAGCCGCATAAGTGAATATATAACCTACCGAAAAGTGAGCTAATCCAACCAATCTTGCTTGAACAATTGAAAGAGCTACTGGTTTATCTTTCCATCGAATCAAATTTGCCAAAGGTGTACGTTCATGAGCCCATGCTAAAGTTTCAATTAATTCCTGCCAGTAACCACGCCAGGAAATTAAGAACATAAATCCAGTAGCCCAAACAAGATGCCCAAATAAGAACATCCATGCCCAGACTGATAAACTATTCATACCAAACGGGTTATATCCATTGATAAGTTGTGAAGAGTTTAACCATAGATAATCTCTTAACCATCCCATTAAATAAGTGGAAGATTCATTAAACTGTGAAACGTTACCCTGCCATAATGTGATGTGTTTCCAATGCCAATAAAAAGTAACCCATCCAATAGTATTTAACATCCAGAAAACTGCCAAATAAAATGCGTCCCAAGCCGAAATATCACAAGTACCACCTCGTCCCGGACCATCGCAAGGAAAACTATACCCGAAATCCTTTTTATCTGGCATTAACTTGGAACCACGTGCATCTAAAGCACCTTTTACTAAGATCAATGTAGTTGTATGTAAACCTAAAGCAATAGCATGATGAACCAAGAAATCTCCAGGACCTATTGTTAAGAATAATGAATTACTATTTTCATTAATAGCATTTAACCAGCCAGGCAACCATATGCTTCGACCCGCATTAAATGCTGGGCCATTTGTCGAAGATAAAAGTACATCAAATCCATATGAAGTTTTCCCATGAGCCGATTGGATCCATTGGGCAAATATGGGTTCGATCAAGATTTGTTTTTCGGGAGTACCAAAAGCAAGCATGACGTCATTATGAACATAAAGTCCCAAAGTATGGAACCCTAGAAAGAGGCTGGCCCAACTTAAATGGGATATGATAGCTTCTTTATGGTCTAACATTCTTGCCAATACGTTATCCTCATTCTGTTCTGGATTGTAATCTCTAATAAAAAATATAGCTCCATGAGCAAAAGCTCCTGTCATGATGAATCCGGCAATGTATTGGTGATGGGTATATAACGCAGCTTGAGTCGTAAAATCTTGCGCTATGAACGCATAAGCAGGTAAAGAGTACATGTGTTGAGCTACCAAGGAAGTAATAACCCCTAAGGAGGCTAGAGCAAGGCCTAATTGAAAATGAATCGAATTATTGATTGTGTCATAAAGACCCTTATGCCCACGCCCCAATCGTCCTCCCGGAGGAATATGTGCTTCTAAAAGATCTTTTATACTGTGTCCAATTCCAAAGTTAGTTCTATACATATGACCCGCAATGAGGAAAAGAATTGCGATAGCTAAATGATGATGTGCCATATCGGTTAGCCATAAACTTTGCGTTTGTGGATGGAATCCCCCAAGAAGGGTTAGAATGGCAGTTCCTGATCCTTGGGAGGTACCAAATAAATGACTACTTGAATCGGGGTTTTGAGCATAAAGATTCCACTGACCCGTAAAAAGTGGGCCTAACCCTTGGGGATGCGGTAATACATTTAAGAAATTATTCCATCGAACATATTCCCCCCTGGATGCAGGAATAGCAACATGGACTAAATGACCTGTCCAAGCCAAGGAGCTTACCCCGAATAGTCCTGACAAATGATGATTCAGACGAGATTCGGCATTTTTGAACCACGAAACTCTTGGTTTCCATTTTGGTTGTAGGTGTAACCAACCCCCTATTAAGGATAGGGCAGAAAGAAATAATAGAAAAAGAGCTCCAGTATAAAGATCTTCATTAGTACGTAAACCGATTGTATACCACCACTGATAAACACCAGAATAAGCTATATTCACCGGGCCAAGAGCACCTCCTCGAGTAAACGCTTCCACAGCCGGTTGACCAAAATGAGGATCCCAAATAGCATGAGCAATCGGTCTTACATGTAAAGGGTCTTGTATCCATGTCTCAAAATTGCCTTGCCAAGCTACATGAAACAAATTTCCGGAAGTCCACAGAAAAATTATTGCTAATTGACCGAAATGAGAAGCAAAAATATTCTGATAAAGACGTTCTTCAGTAATATCATCATGACTCTCGAAGTCATGTGCGGTAGCAATACCAAACCAAATACGACGAGTAGTGGGGTCCTGAGCTAAGCCTTGGCTAAACCTTGGAAATCTTAATGCCATAATGCCTTTCAAATCCTCCTAGCCATTATCCTACTGCAATAATTCTTGCTAAGAAGAACGCCCATGTTGTGGCAATTCCACCCAGAAGGTAATGGGTTACTCCTACAGCACGTCCTTGTACAATGCTCAAGGCTCTAGGCTGAGTAGCAGGAGCAACTTTTAATTTATTATGAGCCCAAACAATGGATTCAATAAGTTCTTGCCAATAACCACGCCCACTGAATAGAAACATTAAACTGAAAGCCCATACAAAATGAGCACCTAGGAAAAAAAGACCATATGCAGATAACGAAGAACCATAAGACTGAATTACCTGAGATGCTTGTGCCCATAAGAAATCGCGGAGCCACCCATTAATAGTAATGGAACTCTGTGCAAAGTTTCCTCCAGTAATATGAGTTACCACCCCTTGATCACTTATACTACCCCAAACATCTGACTGCATTTTCCAACTGAAATGAAATATTACTACCGAAATAGCATTGTACATCCAAAATAGTCCTAAGAAGACATGATCCCAAGCAGATACTTGACATGTTCCTCCTCTTCCAGGGCCATCACAAGGGAAACGAAAACCAAGATTTGCTTTATCTGGTATTAAACGCGAACTACGAGCAAATAAAACACCTTTCAACAGTATCAATACCGTCACATGAATTGTAAATGCATGAATATGATGTACCAAAAAATCCGCCGTTCCTAATGGAATAGGTAACAAAGCAACTTTGCCACCCACTGCTACTAATTCACCGCCCCCCCAAGTCAAACTGGTGCTCGCTGTTTCACCGGGGGCTGTTACACCCGGTGCTAAAGCATGGGTATTTTGTATCCATTGAGCAAAGACTGGTTGTAATTGTATAGCAGTATCTGAAAACATATCTTGTGGACGCCCTAAAGCACTCATGGTATCATTATGAATATACAAACCAAAACTGTGGAAGCCTAGAAATATACATACCCAGTTGAGATGTGATATGATTGCATCGCGATGCCGCAGGACACGATCTAATAAATCGTTGTATCGAGTAGTTGGATCGTAGTCTCTTACCATAAAAATGGCTGCATGCGCAGCAGCACCAACTATGAGAAATCCACCAATCCACATGTGATGTGTGAACAATGACAGTTGTGTAGCATAGTCAGTAGCTAGATATGGATAAGGGGGCATCGAATACATATGGTGAGCTACAACAATGGTTAAAGAGCCTAACATAGCTAGGTTAAGAGATAATTGAGCATGCCATGATGTTGTTAGAATTTCATACAGACCTTTATGGCCTTGGCCTGTAAATGGACCTTTATGAGCCTCTAAAATATCTTTTAGACCATGACCAATACCCCAGTTAGTTCTATACATATGACCCGCAATGAGGAAAAGAATTGCGATAGCTAAATGATGATGTGCTATATCGGTTAACCATAGACCCCCGGTCACTGGATCTAATCCGCCACGAAAAGTAAGAAATTCCGAGTATTTTGACCAATTCAAGGTAAAAAAGGGGGTTGCTCCTTCAGCAAAACTTGGATAAAGTTGAGCCAAAAGATCCCGATTCAAGATAAATTCATGAGGAAGTGGTATTTCTTTAGGATCTACTCCAGCATTTAGAAATTGGTTAATCGGTAAAGATACATGTACTTGATGTCCTGCCCAAGAAAGAGACCCAAGTCCTAGTAGCCCTGCTAAATGGTGATTCAACATAGATTCTACATCTTGGAACCAAGCCAATTTTGGAGCTGCTTTGTGATAATGGAACCAACCAGCAAAAAGCATTAAAGCTGCGAAGACCAATGCGCCAATTGCGGTACAATAAAGTTGTAATTCACTAGTTATTCCAGATGCTCGCCAAATCTGAAAAAAGCCAGAGGTTATTTGGATTCCTCGGAAGCCCCCGCCCACATCTCCATTCAGGATTTCTTGGCCCACTATTGGCCAAACCACCTGAGCACTAGGTCCAATGTGAGTAGGATCACTCAGCCATGCTTCATAATTGGAAAAACGAGCACCGTGGAAATACATGCCACTCAGCCAAAGAAAGATGATAGAGAGTTGGCCGAAATGAGCACTAAATACTTTTCGAGAGATTTCCTCCAAATCACTGGTATGACTATCAAAATCGTGAGCATCAGCATGTAGGTTCCAGATCCAAGTGGTAGTATCAGGTCCCTTAGCTATTGTTCTTGAGAAATGACCGGGTTTAGCCCATTCCTCGAAAGAAGTTTTTATGGGATCCCTATCTACCAAAATTTTGACTTCCGGTTCCGGCGAACGAATAATCATTGAGTCCTCCTCTTTCCGGACAACACATACAAAGAAACCCGCCAACAGTCACTCAAGTAATTAGTGAACCGATGAGAGATGCTTAGAATTTTTTTCTCTTCTATCTCTCATCTATTCAGCTATTTTCTTTAGTTATTCACTAGAGCAATTATGATCTGGAAGTCGATCTGGGGCAAGTGTTCGGATCTATTATGACATATCCATAGGGTGCTCAACGGACCCTTTTTTCATTAAAAAAAGTTTTCGCGCCTTTACATTGGTATACAAAGAGTTTTTTTTATAACCTAATCTAGTGTATTCAGATTTCAATTATAAGTTCCGAACTGTAGCCTATTTTTTATGTTTTT
This sequence comes from Erythrophleum ivorense, assembly GCA_026724425.1. Classification (NCBI taxonomy): domain Eukaryota; kingdom Viridiplantae; phylum Streptophyta; class Magnoliopsida; order Fabales; family Fabaceae; genus Erythrophleum; species Erythrophleum ivorense. The sequence continues at coordinate 12,425 of JAIUCV010002790.1, read as the reverse complement.
AAATAGAGGATATTGTTCTATTTCAATAAACGCTTATTAGTCATTACTAAGAAACATTCTAGTATTGATATTTAATTATTTTCAAATCTCGTTTATTGGTTTTAATAGTAGAAAAGAAAAAAATGGAAAAAAACGAGATATTCTCATATTCATGTACTACTTACCCCTAGAGAATACCAGATAAAATAGAACGATTTGAGAAAAGGATATAATGAAATTTTTTTTCTTTTATTGGTTCTTTTGATAGAAAAAACAGGATCTGTTTTATTTGCCCGAGAGGGCCAAGAAACTAAAAAACGATTAATTGTAAAAACAAATAAAGATATATATAGAATAAAAAAAAAGAAACAAAGGAAAAGTTCTTATTCGAAGCGCCTCGTGATCGTCAACCAATTCTGTGCTTCAATATAATTACCAGGAGTAAGCGTTATAGCCTGTTTCCAATACTCGGCGGCTTGAGCGAACCAAGCCTCCGCCATTTCAGAATCTCCTTGTTGAATGGCCTGTTCTCCACGGTCGGAATAGGCGTGTCAATTCCCTCCCTGAGAACCGTACTTGAGAGTTTCCTACCTCATACGGCTCGACAACCAACTCTTTTAGTGTACCAGTTTTTTAACCTACTTTCACTTTATCTCTAATTGAATGTTGAATGAGATTTCTTTCGGTTTTTCTTGGATTAAACAAAAGAGAGTAATTACACGAGTTTCAAACTTTCATTTTGATTTAATTAATAGATTTTGAATTAATATATTAATTAATATAATAAGTTTTATCTTTTCTCCTACCTTCAGAAAAAAAGCATGTTCACTGTTATTAGATATTAGAATTTTCTGAAAGGTAACTATCCCGCTTTCATATAAAAATTTATATAGAATCTTTGAAAAAGACTTTTTTCATATTTTTTCATACTTCATAAAAAAGAAAAAGACTTACTGTCTTTAGGATCTGATGCTACACCGCTGCTTAATACCTTAGGGGATCCACTCTATTACATAAGTAGATTCCTAAGATTTATCTCATATTATGATATAAATAAACAGCTCTTGTTGTATCGGTCAAAAACCTTTCCAATTGATCTTTACGGTGCTTCCTCTATCAATTAAATCTTTTTTTATCCATCGAGAAAGTATTTAGGCATATCTAGTCTTCACTTCATATTTCGATCTATGAAGTTTATTTATTTGCTACAGCTGATAAAAAATCGTTTTGGACGATGCTTATGTAGAAAGTCCTTTTTTTGTTTCTAGTATTTCATTGACTAGCTGTTCGTTCTTTTTTTCTATAGTGGAGATAGTCGCACGTAATGGCAGATCACAGCCATATTATTAAAAGCTTGTGGTAAAAAGGGGTTTCGTTCTAATGCCCGAAAATAATATTCTAAAGCTTTGGTATGTTCCCCATTACTTGTGTGGATAAGGCCTATATTATAGAGTATATAACTTCGATCATAGGGGTCAATTTCTAGTCGCATAGCTTCATAATAATTCTGTAATGCTTCCGCATAATTTCCTTCAGATTGAGCCGACATCCGTTACGGTCGTCATTCGCTTTAACGAATTCTCCGTTTCAGAACCGTATGTGAGATTTTCATCTCATACGGCTCCTCCTTTAAGTGCATAATGAAAATAATATATGGAAAAATTTGATGTCATTATGAACTAAGCGGGGCTAATGTTTTTACAAGAAATCCCTAGCCAACCTTCTTGCAAAAGATCTTTTCTTACTACCAAGTGGGTTCATGCTAGATAAAAATAAAAAAGGAAACTCTAAAAATTTCTTTGTTCTCAACGCCCCTAAATTTCCAGGAATTAGTCACTTCAACAGTCTTCAATGGTTATACGGGTATCCAAAGTACGAACGAGATGGATGTTTATTGTTCCAACCATTTTAATTAGTCCCAATCCCAAAGAAGAAGAAAGAAAAGGAATCATTTTGAAGAAAGTTTTCGTGTTGTTGATTTCTCGGCGTAGTGCTTCTTCCCCTATGCCTCCTATTCGTATATTGTATTAGTGTAGTAGGATTGATCTGTAATACGGGAACGAACCATAGGTAAAAACCTTTTGCTCAATACTAGAATTGACAATTGAAGCATCTAAGGCTGCATTAATCGTGGATACATGACAGAAGGGATTGCTTTTTTATATTATAAACTTCACCTTCAAAAGCGTAGATTTTTTTAATACTCGTTTTTCTTTCTATTCCAAACCGGCGAGAAAAAAAATAATGATAATCAAATCGCACCATCTCTGTAATAAGTAAATGCCTCTTTTTCTCCGGAAGTTGTCGGAATGACTCGTAATAAGATATCGGCTATAATTGTAAAGGTTTTATCAATAAAATTTCCATTTATACGTGATCTTGGCATAGGTAGTAATCCATTCTATAACTCTTTTTATTTCCTTTACCTTTTCTTTTGTGATAAAATATTTTCACAAACAAAGGAATTGTATAGTACGAACTAACATAAAAGCGGACTCGTTAAAATAAAAAAACCTTTTATCTACGTCCAATGTCCCATTTTTTCCGGTAAAAAAAGGTATCTATTAACCAGAATCTAAAAAACATTGATGAATCACTCGCTATTCACCCAGGTACTCAGTCATAATCCTGATGTCGGAGAGATGGCCGAGTGGTTGAAGGCGTAACATTGGAACTGTTATGTAGACTTCTGTTTACCGAGGGTTCGAATCCCTCTCTTTCCATACTTTCCACTAATTCACAGATCTTACGTGATTGACCACAATGTATCAAATAAAAAAAAATAGATATAAAATCTAAATTGCTTTGATATGGAAAATCCTGGGAAGAGCAAACAATGAATCCAAACCTCCCTACCAATCTATGATACATGAATAGGAAAAAGATTCCCCGACAAAATCCCTTACCTCGCGCCTTTTTAATCAAAAAAGAGGGCAAAGGGGAGTTGTCCGAACTATTGTTTTTAGTTATTTTTTTTTTTACTTAAGTTAGGTTTATTAAGTCTGTCGAGAGTAATATTCTACGACAAGCAATTCATTTATTTTCAAACCGACCCATTTCCTATCTATTATTTGATTGACTAACCCTTCATATTGGAATGTGTGAAGAGTCAGATGGTTTGGCAATTCCTCGGGGGCAGATGAATCAAGAAGATTTTGAACCAAAGTTCGAGAGTTTTGTTCATCCTTCACCGTAATAATATCTCGGGGTTTGCAGCGATAACTTGGTATATCAACTATGCGACCATTAACTAAAATATGTCCATGGTTAACTAATTGGCGCGCTTGAGGAATAGTCAAAGCCATACCCAATCGAAAAAGGATGTTATCCAAACGCATTTCAAGTAATTGTAATAAAACTTGACCTGTTGACCCCTTGGCTTTTCCGGCGATACGAACATATTTAAGTAATTGGCGTTCTGTAAGACCATAATGAAAACGCAATTTTTGTTTTTCTTCTAAACGAATACGATATTGAGATTTTTTTCCGGAGCGTGATTGGTTTCTAAGATCGCTTCCTGCCCTAGGCCTTTTACTAGTTAGTCCCGGTAAAGCCCCCAGACGGCGTATTTTTTTAAAACGAGGCCCTCGGTAACGTGACATAAAGACTCCTTTTTTTATTGAAATTGTACAAAACTAAACAAAATTAAAACTGAACTAAATGATAATGATAAATGATGTGAAATCCACTCCAACAGTTTCTTGGAATACAAAGAGTCAGAAGATATATTCTCTCAATATACAGATTTTATTTTATTGTATATACAATATATATAAATAAAATAAATCACAAAAATTTGCCTTTATTTTCTTGATTTATTTTGCAAAGATCTAAACCTTTTACCCAATATATATTTCTATATGGAAGTTTCTATGACATAATATAAACGGCGTGGTAACTCTTATAAAAAGGTGAAAGAAGTCTTTTCAATCTTCTTTGATTTTGAAAGTACATTAAAAATCATGTAAAAAAACGAAAAAATATGGAAAAGCCGGCTATCGGAATCGAACCGATGACCATCGCATTACAAATGCGATGCTCTAACCTCTGAGCTAAGCGGGCTCAAATAAAATAGCGCATGCATACAAATTCACTAAACTACTAGATCGTATCAATTAACTATACTCTATTCATATTTTTCCTTATCTATTTAGAATTAATCATATTCTATATATTCTAGAACAGAATATAGCTCAAATAAATAGTGATTATCAGTAAATAAATAAAACATAACCTTAATTAATTAATAGAATATAGCAATATATCGACTTTCTAATTTTGATTTCATTAGTTTCTAAATAAGAAAATCTTAATTAGATCAGAAATCTTTTTTTTTTTTTTTAGTTAAACGATATCTCATTTGAAATTCTTGTTTTTTTTGTTCTAACCTCAATGCTATTATTATTTTATACTTTTTGTCTTTTGCTTTTATTTCTAATATTAGACAATTATTAGAATTAATATTCGAAATGACTATTCGAATAGAATTTATTAGAATTATTCGAATTTCAAATCTACGAAGTCAGTTTATAATCTTTTTCCATTGCACATTGTAGAATTCTAAGTTTCAATAATAATCATCAATTTCTTTTCATGTAAGTAAAAAAAAAAAAAAGAATCGACCGTTCGACTATTTCTTCAAATTTAAGACAAAGATGAGAAAAGGAAGAACATATATATGTTATGTAATATATAACCATATTGAATTGCAAATACAAAAATAATAGAATCTTTATTGATCAGACTAAATCAATATGGATGGGGCGAAAAAAAATGAAAGAAGATACCAAAGAAATAAAATAAGTATCTATATGTAATGAATTCAAAAGTTTCGGCATAAGACAAAGTGGAAAGACATCATAATGAGATCCTAATCTCAAAGCAAAAAAGGGGATATGGCGGAATTGGTAGACGCTACGGACTTAATTGGATTGAGCCTTGGTATGGAAACCTACTAAGTGATAACTTTCAAATTCAGAGAAACCCTGGAATTAACAATGGGCAATCCTGAGCCAAATCCTGGTTTACGCGCACAAACCGGAGTTTAAAAAGCGAGAAAAAGGGATAGGTGCAGAGACTCAATGGAAGCTGTTCTAACAAATGGAGTTCACTACCTTGTGTTGATCAAATGATTCACTTCATAGTCTGATAGATCCTTGGTGGAACTTATTAATCGGACGAGAATAAAGATAGAGTCCCATTCTACATGTCAATACTGACAACAATGAAATTTATAGTAAGATGAAAATCCGTTGACTTTTTAAATCGTGAGGGTTCAAGTCCCTCTATCCCCACTCCCCCGCCGACACCTTACCTTTTTTTTAGTTATTCAAAAATTCATTATCTTTTTTTATTCATCCTACGCTTTTACAAACTAGAATTTCTTTTCTTATTATATACAAGTCTTGTGGGATAGATCATCCACGTACAAATGAGAAAGAAATATCGATTTGAATTATTTAGAATCTATATCATTTTTCATTTCTAAAACTTAGAAAATCTTCTTTTCGCGGATCCAAGAAATTCCCGGTCCAAAACTTTTTTCGTTTACTATTTTTTTTTTCGTTTCTTTTAATTGACATAGACCTAAGTCATCTAGTAAAATGAGGATGATACTTTGGTAATCGCCGGGATAGCTCAGTTGGTAGAGCAGAGGACTGAAAATCCTCGTGTCACCAGTTCAAATCTGGTTCTTGGCATAGGATTTATTGGATTGATTAATTTTGATAAGTTTCTATCCTGCAAATTAAACGTATCTTTAGTAAAAAGGGTGCAATCATCCTTTATCCCCCTCGCTTTTTTTGTTCATGTTGTGGATCCATCCGTTCAAAAAGTATGTATAATACTTTATACATACTACATATTCGAAAGCAAAGGTTAACTGAGTTCTGTTTGAAAGAATCAAACAAGTAAAAAAAGGATCTATATCTATAGTTGAAGGGCAGAAATACCCCAAGATTCATTAGATACAATAGAAATTGTACCCCCCCTCATTTGTGGATTTCCGATCTTATTTATTCATTCCCAGTTATGTGACTAAGTTATGTGCGCGATACAAAGTTCATAATGCAGAACTCTTTTTTTTTTAGTTCATCCTATTGGCTCGGCTTTTACGAAAAAAAGTATCTTTCAACTTGGAGATCAAGCTATCTATAATAATATGAATGAGATCTCAATTTTTCTGTTTGTTTGATCTAAAAACTAAAAAGAATCGAATTCAAAATATTCCGTGAAGGTCCGCAGTTATAGAAGCTAAGACTCGTTTTTTATCATTCAATAAGCATCTTGTATTTCATAAAAATTGGGGGCAATATAATCCTTACGTAAAGGCCACCCTATCCAACTTTCGGGCATTAAGATCCGTTTCAGTCGTGGATGGCTATCATATGTTATTCCTAACATATCATAAGATTCCCGTTCTTGAAAATCCGTACTTTTCCAAACCCAGAAAACAGATGGAATTCTAGGATTACTCCTGTGAGTAAATACTTTTATACAGACTTCTTCCGCTTGATTGACACCATATTCTATTCTCGTAAGATGATACACACTGGCTAAGAGGCCACCTGGTGCCACATCGTAGGCACATTGCGAACGTAAATAATTGTAACCATATACATATAAAATTACAGCAATAGAATGCCAATCTTCGGGCTTTATTTGTAAAGTCTCTATTCCTTGGTAATCGAAGCCCAACGATCTATGAACTAGCCCGCGTTTGGCTAGCCAAACGGACAAAGTGCCCTGCATTTTTTTTATTTCCCCCACACCTTTTTTATATAAAATAAGTATTTCACATTAGTTCTAATTTATGAAGATTTTTTTCTTATTCTCTAAAATCCTCCCTAATTCACAAATTCGTGGGGAGATACTGGACTTTTGTATTTAAAAAATGTTTCAGTAGAGATCTCTGAAGTAGATGATGGTGGATAGAGTAATTCTTGATCATAATTTCCAGCATGCGTACTGCGTACAACAAAAAACTTGTGATTGGTAGTAAAACACCGATTACCCTGTTGAGGTCTAATTCGATCCTTATAAATTTCTCTAGCTATTTTCTTACGAAGCTTTGTTATAGCGTCTATAACAGCCTCTGGTTTAGGTGGACAGCCCGGCAAATAGACATCTACAGGAATTAGCTTATCAACTCCTCGAACAGTACTATAAGAATCAGTACTGAACATCCCCCCTGTAATTGTACAGGCTCCCATAGCAATAACATACTTTGGTTCAGGCATTTGTTCATATAATCTCACTAAAGAAGGAGCCATTTTCATTGTTACTGTACCTGCTGTTAAAATAAGGTCCGCCTGTCTAGGACTGGATCTTGGTACTAGCCCATAACGATCAAAGTCAAATCGGGAGCCTATTAATGAGGCAAATTCAATGAAACAACAACTGGTACCATAAAGAAGCGGCCATAGGCTGGAAAGTCTTGACCAATTTGAAAGATCATTTAACGTAGTTGAAATAACTGAATTTTTTGTTGTTCGATCAAGTACGGGAAACTTAATGGAATTCATAATTGGTTCAATGGTTTTTTTTTTACTTTTTTTTATTGTACAAGTATTCAGGAAACGAACTAAGACCATTCCAATGCTCCCTTTCGCCATGCATAAACTAAACCAAGAATTAGGATAAGCAAGAAAATGAAAGCTTCTATAAAAGCAGATACCCCCAGTACATCGAAACTCATTGCCCACGGATACAGAAAAACGGTTTCAACATCAAAAACAACAAAAACTAGAGCAAACATATAATAACGGATTCTAAATTGTAACCAAGCATCCCCGATCGGTTCTATACCAGATTCATAACTAGAAAGTTTCTCCGGCCCCTTCCTAATTGGAGATAAAACTCCGGAAATTAGAAATGCCAAAACAGGAATAGCACTTGATATTATTAAAAATGCCCAGAAAATATCATATTCGTAAAGCAGAAACATAGACGAACTCCTATGAATATGGAAAAAAAAAAACCCGCCTAGTCAATTCCAGTCGGAGTGGATTGGGCAAGGGATATAGAATTCTTGAGTCAAAACAAAAATTCAGGTTAATCGAATTATTTATTTTCGTTTGGTTGCTGTGGTAGACGTCTCATTTTAAGATTTATTAATTGTAATCTTATTTTAAGTACACTTAATTACTTAATATTTCCATGTTTCTATTACGAATAGTTTCTAATATTAATAATATAATAGTAATATGATTAATAACTAGTAATTTTTTTGATTTCTGTTTATGAAATTTTGGTTATGTTTTAGTTAGAAATCAAAAAAATGTAGAAAAATTTCTTTGTTTTTAAAATTTTGAAGTATAAACAAAAAATCCACTTACGACTATGAAAATTAATGAAGAAAAAAAAGTTTATTCTAAACTATCAGTATCTATCTAGATATATCGATATATAGATAGTGGTTGGATCTATTGAAATAAAATGCCGTTTTCCGTTTTATTCTGAACGATCCCCAGGACTTATGGTTTGGGGTATGGGAATTTTTTTTATGAACCAAGTAATTAAACGTAACCAGTTAGAAATAAAGAATACAATAATTAAGTAAAAAAATTATCCAATTATTTTGATTTGAATGTCATTTATTCGAATCAATTTCTTAGTTAGGGCTATACGGACTCGAACCGTAGACCTGCTCGGTAAAAGAGTTCGAACTTATTATTATCAAAATGATTCGAACTCTTTCAAAGACCCAACATGCATTTTTTTTGCATTGGGCTCTTTCATTAACTGATAGAAAGATCAGTTAGTCTACCAAATTTTTTCTTAAAAAAAAAGATAAGAAATGGTTCCAAGTACTCTGATTGGTTTTTTTTAATTCTAATACAATACAGAAGAACTACCAAAGTGTTTCAAAGGAGGGTTGGGTTCTCTTGACGTAGGTTTGCTTTTGGTCTAGATCAACTTAAGTTAAATATAGTCTCTAACATCCTGATTAAAAAATCAAACATGAAACTTGATACACCTTAAGGTTCATAAGACGAAAAGATTATTTTTGAGTTCCTTATACTCATTCTGCCTAGCATTAAGTAGACTGGGTATTCACCCTATCAATATCTCAAATCAATGATGGGTTCTATTCATTCCCTACCTAACGGGGTACTTTAATAGGACCTAATGTCAGGCTGTTGTTCTCCTCTTTTTTTCCTAAAAAAAAGTCGTGGAGTAAGACATCGATTTATTAATAAGACCAATCAATTGGTTTGATTGCGTGATGAACTCCTCTGAAAAACTTTGGCGCACGTGTAAACGAGGTGCTCTACCTAACTGAGCTATAGCCCTTGTATTTGTGATACACATTTTATCTTATCATGTAGATAATTTCTTGTCAAGATTAATATTACATTAATACATTAATTAATAATATTACATGATCAAACATTATATCTCTTGAATCTCGTTGTTTATTGGTATTGCTTAGAAATAATATTAGATTTATAATCCTATCGATGTGATAGGTACCCCCTTGCTTTCTCTTTACGATGATAAATAACCTACTTAACTCAGTGGTTAGAGTATTGCTTTCATACGGCAGGAGTCATTGGTTCAAATCCAATAGTAGGTATAACTTAATTAGACACCATGATCCATGGTGTCTAATAAGTTTTTGTAACCAGTTTTTTTTCTTTTTTTTTTTTTTCTCGCCTTTCGATCCTATTTTTTTTTATACATTCTTTTTTTTTTACACGTCAGCTAGTTACAAAATCAAATCGTATTAAGAGCCTCGACTCGTGTACGAGCTCGTCTGAGAGCTAGATTTGCCTCAATTGTTTGTCTCTTGCCTTCAGCTTTTCTCAAGTTAGCTTCTGCTATTTCAAGAGTTTGCTGAGCTTCTTGTGGATCAATGTCACTATTCTTCTCTGCATCATTTACTAAAATAGTGATTTCATTATTGCCTATTCTAGCAAAACCGCCCATCAGAGCCATCGTTAACCATTGGTTATTAAGGCGTATTTTCAAAATACCTATATCAACAGCTGTGGCAATCGGCGCATGATTTGGTAATACGCCAATTTGTCCACTATTAGTAGATAAAATAATTTCTTTTACTTCTGAATCCCAAACAATTCGATTCGGAGTCAGTACACAAAGATTTAAGGTCATTTCTTCAATTTACTCTCCATTTCTAAGTTCGTAGCCTTCGCAGTAGCTTCATCGATGTTACCCACTAAGTAAAAGGCCTGTTCGGGAAGAGAATCAAATTCTCCGGAAAGGATCAGTTTAAACCCTCTAATTGTTTCCGCTAGACCAACATATTTTCCCGGAGAACCTGTAAATACTTCTGCTACGAAAAAGGGTTGTGATAAGAAACGCTCAATTTTTCGTGCTCTTGCTACGGTTAAGCGATCCTCTTCGGATAGTTCGTCCAACCCCAGGATAGCTATAATGTCCTGAAGCTCCTTGTAACGTTGTAAAGTTTGCTTGACTTGTTGCGCAGTTTCATAATGTTCCTCGCCAACGATTCGAGGTTGTAGCATAGTTGACGTTGAATCTAAAGGATCTACTGCTGGATAGATACCTTTGGCAGCTAATCCTCTTGATAGTACGGTAGTCGCATCTAAATGTGCAAATGTGGTGGCAGGAGCGGGGTCAGTCAAATCGTCCGCAGGTACATAAACTGCTTGAATAGAGGTTATGGACCCTTTTTTCGTAGAAGTAATTCTTTCTTGTAAAGAACCCATTTCGGTACTAAGGGTGGGTTGATAACCCACAGCAGAAGGCATTCTACCCAATAAGGCGGATACCTCGGATCCTGCTTGTACGAAACGGAAGATATTGTCGATAAATAGAAGTACGTCTTGCTCATTAACATCTCGGAAATATTCTGCCATAGTTAAGGCAGTCAGACCAACTCTCATACGAGCTCCCGGCGGTTCATTCATCTGACCGTAGACTAGAGCTACTTTTGATTCCGCAAGATTTTGTTCATTAATTACTCCAGATTCTTTCATTTCCATGTAAAGATCATTTCCTTCACGAGTCCGTTCGCCTACTCCACCAAATACGGATACACCACCATGAGCTTTGGCAATATTGTTGATCAATTCCATAATTAGTACTGTTTTACCCACGCCAGCCCCACCAAATAGTCCTATTTTTCCCCCACGACGATAAGGGGCCAAAAGATCTACTACTTTAATTCCTGTTTCAAAAATAGATAATTTTGTATCTAATTGTATAAAAGCAGGCGCGGATTTATGGATAGGAGATGTTGTGCGAGTATCAACAGGGCCTAAATTATCAACAGGTTCCCCAAGTACGTTGAAAATTCGTCCTAGAGTCGCTCCGCCGACTGGAACACTTAGAGGATTTCCCATATCAACCACGTCCATTCCTCTCTTCTTTAAACCCTCTGTCGCGCTCATAGCTACAGCTCTAACTCGATTATTTCCTAATAATTGTTGTACTTCACAAGTCACATTAATTTCTTGACCAAGAGTATCTCGACCCTTAACCACCAGAGCATTGTAAATATTAGGCATCTTGCCCGGGGGAAAGGCTACATCCAGTACCGGACCAATGATTTGGGCAATCCGTCCCAGGTTTTTTTTTTCACGTATCAAAACCTCTGGATCCGAAGGAGTAGGATTTATTCTCATAATAAAAAAAATATGTTAAATTTTGTTGCGCAATTTTTCGAATACATAAAAAATCGTCGATAGCAAATTGATCGGTTAATTCAATAATAGATGGGAGTAAGCACTCGGTTTCGTTGGTACCACCCAAGCGAATGTGCAATTCCAGTTTTTACTTATTCAATGAAGGAATGGTCATTTTCAAGCTCAACTAACCGAAACCTACTTAAAAAAAAAAAATATATGAATAAAAAAAAATTGCGGAAAGTCTTTGATTTCTTTATCATAATAGGCAAGACTTTTTTTTATCTAGCGAATTCGAAACTAGATTTCTTATTCATTATTTCGATCTCATTAGCTTTTTTTTTTCATTTTCATGGATTAATTCCGCATATTGTCATATCTAGGATTTACATATACAACATTTATTACTGTCAAGAGTGATTTTATTATTATTTTAATATTAAATATTTCGATTTATAAAAAGTCAAAGATTCAAAACTTGAAAAACAAGTATTAGGTTGCGCTATACATATGAAAGAATATACAATAATGATGTATTTGGCGAATCAAATATCATGGTCTAATAAAGAATCATTCTGATTAGTTGATAATTTTGTGAAAGATTCCTGTGAAAAAGGTTAATTAAATCTATTCCTAATTTATGTCGAGTAGACCTTGTTGTTTTGTTTTATTGCAAGAATTCTAAATTCATGACTTGTAGGGAGGGACTTATGTCACCACAAACAGAGACTAAAGCAAGTGTTGGATTCAAAGCTGGTGTTAAAGAGTATAAATTGACTTATTATACTCCTGAATATGAAACCAAGGATACTGATATCTTGGCAGCATTCCGAG
>JAIUCV010002789.1:15000-41377 GCA_026724425.1 Erythrophleum ivorense | reverse complement strand
TGATTTCGATGTAAGAGAATAGCAAGCGATATTATTTAGCTGTAGCTGCTGTCTCATTCGATTTTTTAGAACCGGAGGATCAAGGAACGGGAGTCGCTCAGTCTCAGTCTCAGTAGAAGTATCTGTATCAGTTTCTGTAAGCGATGGTTCGTAGACCTCTCTCTAGCGCTCGAGTCATGAAGACCGGGTGAGGAGATAGCCCTTTCTTCTTTAGCCGGGCAACTAACGCTGGTCTGAATGTGGTCTTACGAGCCTTCTCCCTGGAACTGATAAGAGGTAGGAATATGCTTTAATAACTTCTCCGGTCGAGTCACTTTGTACCTCTCGCTCCTTAGCCTTTCACACACTAAGCGTTTTCAATCCTTTCAGTCCATCTCCTGCGTCCCTTTCTTCCAATCAATCTCTTTCAAAGAGATTCAAAGAAGTTTCAGTGAAAGAGACAGTAAGCGTGCAGTAAGCCAAGAAGTGTCAGTCCCAGTAGATAGAGTCAGGGAAGGGTAAAGCAAAGCAAGTTCAAGTCTTTCTTCCGAAGGTAGTTTACTTACTTAGTGCTTGTGCTAAGGAACTTGTCAGTCGAGCATCTCCTCTCCGTCCCTCTGCTTTCAGTCAATTACCTGATCGTGCTGTCGTCTGCTTCAATCAGAGAATGGAATTCAATCTTGAAAAGGGCGCTCAGATTTACTTGGTTGTAAGAGAAGAGAAAGGATGGGAATTGCTGATTCTATTCTAAGGCATTTCTTTCTGTGTGGGACGATGCCGCAAGCAGAGCTGGAAACGAGGTAAGACTTTCTAGAGATTGCCTTCCAGACTAAATCTTTTGACGGGATCTTCTTTAGCTGAACCTGAGTTCGATTAAAGCTGGCCTGCGCCTAAGAAAAAGCCGTTTTTTGACCTCTCCCGTTGTTCGAGCTACTTCGTACCTCTCCTTTACAGTCGAGAACCCGTTCCTCTCACATTCGTTCGAGCTACTCCGTTCCTCATATCAAGCTATGAGATTTCACTTACTCTACCGATAGGGAAAGGTTCGGAGACGCTCGAGCGAAGCGAGAGGTTACGTAGATGTGCGCTTAGTGACCTTACCAACGAGCCGACAGCTGATGCACTCAGGCTTTCCCCCTTTCCTTTCTCTGGATTCCCTTCTGGGCTGTTACAGGTTACTATGTAGTAGAACTGGCTTACTTTGTCTTCAGCCCTTGCCTTGAGATTCTATCTGCTTAAGAAGATTCCATTGGATCATTCTTAGAGTAGAGTAAGGTAGGGAGCAAGAGCATAAAGAAGCGAGAGGAAGGTTGGCCTCCGCTTTCAGTCAATTCACGATAAGAAGATCAGATAAAGAAGAGTGTAGTAAGCTTTTTCTTTTTCATCCAGTTTCTGGGAAAGCTAATTACCCGAGTTCCAAAGTCATCTTCCGGATGTGATCTGCTATGGAAAGAGAATCGTAAAGCTAATTCGGCTTCCTTTGCTTGCTTTGCTCCGGATGTAGTACCCCCGCTTGCTTTGAAAGCAGTTGCTTCCGTAGTTTTAGAATTCCAATCCTATCTTCTAGCTTCTAGACTAATACTAGCAAGCGTAAGCGCACAAGCTCTTTCATACAAGACTCTTGGAGGTTTGATAGAAGCTATTGAGTTTTCTTCATTCTGAGAGCCAAGGGAATGTTGGCAAATGAGATTGGATTTAGTAACAGATGCCTTCTCGCTAGAGCAAAGTCTTCTATTCTATTCTATGAGATTCAATTAACTGCTATCCCGAGATTGAAGAGATCGAATTCCTCCCAGGATGCTTTGGTACGCTGCTTCCCCTTTCGTTCAAGAGATTGGTATTGAAATTGCTTCTTTGCCTACCGCTAATGTTGAATTTCCGGCCTCTAACGAACGGGGCAACTAAGGCTAGAGTTGGAGTTCTGACTTCGAGTTCTGAGTTTGTAGTTGGATTGGAGTTCGTGAGCCTATAAGCAATCTATCTTCAAACCTTAGCTGTAAGAGAATGACTTGATATTCTATTGCTATTCTATTAACTTGGGATATCATTAGTATTCCCCTCTCCGTAAGAAGAGAAAGAAGAGTGTAGTAAGGGGAGGGAAGAAAGAATGAATGAAATAGTCTCGCCTTCGTACCTCTCCCAGCAAGAAAACGGATGCGCGTCCGTTAGCTAGCCGAAAGGCTTGAGCGAAGCGATAGGGCTGAGACGCTAGTGCGCTCGGGCCGTTGCTTGTTCGGTCGAGAATTTCATGCCTCTCACTTCGTTCGAGCGCTTTCAGACCTCTCCCTATCGGTCGAGCGTATTCTAACCTCTCCCTATCGGTCGAGCGTATTCTAACCTCTCCCTATCGGTCGAGAACTGCGTGCCTCTCCTGACGTCGAGAGCTATCGCGCCTCTCGCTTTGCTCGAGCTACTTTGTAACCTTGCTTGTTCGGATCACTTCACTTGATGAGCTGTCGTAATTCAGTTATCTGAATATGTTTTCTTAATTGCTTTATTGGAATAACCATAGTCTGAGACAGCAGCTACAGCTAAAGAAGGGAAGCGGTCAATCGTATTCTCAATTCTTTCTCTAAGGCAAAGAAGGGAATAGCCTCGACCAACAAACAAACAAAACCGTAAGTAATCTTCTTCTTTTGGTCACGAAGGCTAATAAGATAAATCAGCATTACAGAAGTAAGAAGATATGGTGTAATCAATTCCAAAGCTCTTGCTTGCCAACTTCCTCTCGCCTCTTATGCTCTTGTCCGTTCCTTAGCCCGTAGATCAATCAAAGGATCAGTATTCTACCGCTCTTGCTCTGCCTCTGCATTAGCTATCCAAAGCTCTCATACAAACAATAGAGTTGAAAGTGAAGCTAAATAGAATAGTCACAGTGAGTGATTTCTCATTTCCAATTTGGAATGTAACTGTTTTAACTAAATCAAGGATGAATTACGATAGCTCTGTGAGCAAAGAAGCAAGGGACAACGACTTAGATAGGGATAGGGGCGCAAAGGCTAGAAAAGAAAGCCTATATAGCTAAAGCACAGTAGCAGACTCAGCAGAAACCTGACTCTTTACTGCTTTTTCAGGCCTATCGATCGAGTGTCTGATAACCTTGAATGGACGGAAGACAGGACCGAGAAGAAGATATCGAATAGTTCCGATTCCTTTATTTCACTATTAAGCTTTGGAAGTTGACTTAGCTCTAGCTATCAGGCTTCTAGAAGATTCCATTCTAAGGTTAGAAGAAGGCTAAATTGGGCTTTCCTCTCCTTTAATGGCTTTCGCTTGCTCGGTTGCTTTAAGTGACTCGACTGTCAAGGAGAGCAACTACGTGCCTTGAAGGCCTATTTGACTAAGGAGCGATAGAGACAGGAGCGATACAAGAGCAAGAAAGAAAAGGCAAAGCTTTAGGGCTTAATGGCGTTACAGTCCGGTCAATCAACTCAACTCACTATTTTTCCTTTCTCAGGCCAGCAGGAGAGGGTACGTACCAATCCCTGTAGGTCGAGCCAGCCAGACTCGACTGACAAGGAGAGGTCTGAAAGCAGCTATCAAGCCTATAGGGAGAGAGAGGATGGGGACTTGCTTGCTGTTACTGGTTCAATCAAAATCGTTCTATGCACTTGTTTGCTTCGGAGAGTGCGCCACCTTGCTTCTTCCTTAGAGCATAGATAGGGGAACGTACGAAGTTCTCGACCGATAGGGAAGAGAATATGGTACGGAGTCGCTCGAACGAAGTGAGAGGATTGAGCTCGAGCTTTGCGAGAGGGCTTGAAGCGCTAGCCCCTACTCGTCGTCTGCCCTTGCTTGTTCACTTCACTCTCCTCCGGGTAAGGAAGAATAGTCTAGTTCAGATAGAGAGATTGATTTGCTTTTTCTTAATACCGCTACCGACCGCTACTGCTACTGTTTGCCTTATTGGATCTTAGTACCGTTCTCGGGGAAAGAAGATATACTATCGTAATTCTGTTTGAATTCTCTCCTGGGCGTAAATATCATCTAATCTGACTTCAGTCATTCTTCGTCCTTACTAATAAGGGTAACTGATCTTGAAGACAGGGAAGATTCTCTTTCTTTTTTCCAGTATCCATAACGCCATAACGAGACTATCTCCGTAGGACCAATAAGAAAGCTGTCTCTGATCGCTCTGGCCCCCTCCCAGGGGTCCCTTCACTGTCCGTATGGCTTAATTAAGACTATTTTATGGAATCCAAATGAGGACCTGAAAAGGTACGTAGTTGCTCGACCATAGGGAGAGGGCTGAAGAAGCCCCGTTAGAGGCCGGAAATTCAACATTAGCTGCTACCATATAGCGTATTATCATTTAGATTCTTACTGAACAGTCCTTTTACGTTCCTCTCGCTATCGAAACCATTTCGGTCTAGAAAAGGCGTTATAAGCCCCGTTAGAAGCCTTAGAATGAAGAAAGAATTCATTCCCCCTAAAGTAACTTCACTTCTCTTGAAAGAAAGACAGGGAAGAGATACAGAGTCCTCTTTTAATCAGTTCCAGGGAGAAAGTTACGTAGTAGCTCGACCAAACAAGCAACGGCCTTAGAGATAGGGGCGCACGTTAGCTTCAAGCCCTCTCCTTTCAGTCGAGCAGTGTAGCACGTTGCGCGTTAGAACAAGCAAGGGCCAGAGCGCACGTTAGCGAAAGCCGTTGCGCGTTAGACACGCTATTCCGTTTTTTTGCTGCATCCGTTTGATTGCTAGCGAGAGGAAGTTTTAACGACTAGCGGGAGAGCTAAGCTTTAGGTTACTGGTAGCTCTTAGGAAGAGGATGGGAAAACGGACTACTTCAATGCAATCAGGCCCTATTTTGCCAACTAAGGCTATCTCTCGAGCTAAGAACATCATCTTCCCGTCCCTTCACTCAAGCTACTAAGCCTCGGGAAGCTACTCGACGTAAGGAGAGGTATGAAATCGCTCGACCGATAGGGAGAGGGCTTTAGCTCCTGACTTAATATCAGATGTAAGAACTGAGGTACGAAGTTATCGACCTACCAGTAAGATTTTTCTTTCTTTCCTCTCCGAAATAGAATATTTATTCTTAACCTTCCCCAAGGCTTAGCTGGAGATAAAGAAAACTGAATTACGATTCCAAAGCTTAGGCTTGCAACTAGATCCGTTCTCGCTACAAGGTAGTGAGTGGAGTCAGGCACAAAGCGATCCTCAGCAGCCGAAAGAAGCCTTCTTCGCTCTCCTGTTGAAGTGGTGACTCACCCCTCTGCAACATCAGTTTTGCAAACCTAGTTCAAAACAAAAGCAGTAGCAAACCTTCCTCTCCCTAGCTCCGCATCTGGCTTTTCTGCTCCTCTCCCTATCGGTCGAGCGTCTCCGAACCTCTCCCTATCGGTCGAGCGTCTCCGAACCTCTCCCTATCGGTCGAGCGTCTCCGAACCTCTCCCTAAGGTCGAGCTACTCCGTTCCTTCTGTCAATCCCATCCCTATCGGACTCACTTCCTCTCGCTTCGTCTTTCTCTCTTGGCTTGCTTGCCTCAATGATAGCTAAATCGATAGTCAGCAACTCTTTTCACTCTGTAAAGAATTTGATGAACTATCGTAAAGTAAGGAAGATTCTACGCCTTTTAGACGAAAAGCGCTCTTCTTCCTTACTTTACTGGGAGTCCTAGTCGATTCGGAGTGGACGTGAGGTTACAGTTGAAAGATCAAATGCTCTTGAGGGGCAATTCACTCTCCGAGTTGCATCTGAAAAAAGAAATTGGAACCGCTTGAAGCAAGCTGAAAGCAAGATGGTAGTCTTCAAGGGATCTTACCACGGGCCTGAAGGGGGACCGTTCGGAAACCCACTTTCGCAGTTCGAATTCTGACAGAAAGGCTTCCCCTCTCGTTCTCTCGAAAACATCGGCAACAAGACAAGAAGGCGGGCATTGATTTTGCAAAAAGGGTGGCACCCTTAACTGCAGGGTCCCTTGTCTAGTCCACCGGTACTAGAACAGGAGAGCGCCAGAAAGCTAAGCAGGCGCCCATGTAAAGCAAGCAGGCGAAAGAAGGCTATTCTTAAAATAAAATTCCGGCTTTCTAGCTCTACCCGGGGGTGGAACAAAGCTGAGCTTGGAACTCGTCCATACACTGCTCGGCAAAGAGAGGGAGAGGTTACGAAGTATCTCGAGCGATAGCGAGAGGAGGGAAGACAACAGCTCGAACGATAGTTTCTATTCCGAAAGCAGGCTAAAAGCCTCTTAGGCCAGCAAATGCAATGAAAAAGTCTTCTTCTTCGGATGTGAATGTGACTGAATACCCATTGTCTGGTTTTAAAATAGGATTTTATTAAGTAAAAGATGCCGTAGAATCAACATAGAAAGCCGATAGTCCGAGGTACGTAGTTAACCGATAGCGAGAGGTACGAAGTCGCTCGAGCGTCAGCTCGAGGGCTAATGGCGCTAGCTCAGTCCGTTTCTTGTTCACTTCACTCGCTTTAAAGAAGGTTTAACATAAGCGAACGAATCTCAAAGAAAGCTTTGCATTCACGATTTTCTGTTGAATAATAACATATATCAAATCTAGTTTGATTCATAACTAACTAACGCTATTCCGTTTTCTTGCTGGGAAGAAGCAACGGACTGAGCGACGAAGCGACGGGATTGAGCCCTTCGAAATATCATATCATAATAAAAGCATAGCCAAGAGCCTCTTTCTTTAGTCATGGAGTGAATCAATCAAGCGGCGGGCATGTGATCATTCTTCTTCTTCATTTGCCTTGGAATCTCAATCTATACACGGTCCTCAAAGAAGACCCCCTCCTTATCCACAACACATGTGTGGTCCGGCCGCGCCCCTCTTTCGATTGGCCTTTCACCTTGTAAGGCAAGCTACAACAGAGGGAGCTTCCCTACTTCGTCTTCTATCTTTCTTCCACCCCCTGGACACCATTCTACCCAGAACTCGTGTATGGATCGAGAGCTTAGAATGCCGTTAGAGAAAAGGCGTCATGAGTGGAAAGACTCAGATGTGAGGTTAGTTACCTCAGTCTTTGGAGGCGAAAGTCTCCTTCAGTTCAGACCCACGGGCGTGGGTGAAGGTTACACTGTAAGAGGTGTCTCTTTTCGCTCATATCCTGAGCGGGTATTTGATTGAAGTGTCAAATACGCCGTCCTGGTCCTACTAAGATCAGCGCCAACCATTGGCAGCACAAGATCGCTGCCATCACGGCGAGGAGAGTGCCCGACCTATTTGTCTTTCTCGCACCGATGATTAAACATAATTGCGTTATGAAAGAATGTTCGATCATCAAACTAAGACTCACTGAAAGCTGCCGTTCACGTCAGGGCATATAGATCAGCGGAGATGTAGTTGCGTGTACTGATTCTTTTCGAGATTGGGTACACTGAACACCAACCCAATCTCGATGAAAATACACGCCTACCCCGGACCCTGACGTGAACGAAGCTCCAATGAGTCGCTCCTCGCTGGAATGAGGGCCGGACCGTCAATTCATCTACTCACTACCTACGCAATAACTGATCCTCGGACGGAGCCATACTTGTGTTACCAAAACTTGCTAGCCGACACCGGCTACCGCAAAGGGTTCAGTTGGTGGGTTGAAATCTCGTCACTTCTTTTGAAAGTCAAAAACGGAGTTTGGTTGCTCGTTCTAGTGCTGAAGCAGAGTACAGGGCGGACGCGAAGGCCCCGGGCCCGGATGGAACGCTCGATTTTTCATTGCTGGAACATAGTAGGAAAGGATGTGACTAGGTCCAAAACTTCTTTCGGAAGTGAACTCAACTCTCCCTTTGGAGACCCAGTTTACTGCCACCACCTCTTTGCTTCTGCGGGTTCCTTGGGACCCACTTCTGCACTATGCGTGCACGGTGGCGGGCTCGACACACGTTTGGTTGGAGAGAAAGAACAACGAGGAGCGACCAGTTGATCGAGTACACCAGCAGATCAAGACCAACAGCCCACATCTTATCTTCTTCTTTGTCCAGAGGATCGTCGGGCTTAATCGAGACCAGACATCTGCTTTTACTGCCGTTGGTTTTGTTCGTCGTGGCTGTGTCCACACATACGGTTGTTTTAGACGGCCCTCTCGAAAACGAAGATTTGATCGGTATAACTCATGCGTGAAAGAAAGCCCTTTACACGCCTTTTGAGGGAGAGTATCCAAAGAATTAAACTTTCACAGAATTCTTATCTCCCGGCTTACTATTCTTTGGCGGAGGGGTTGTCGGGTGAACAATATGATTCGAAAGAGGGTCATCGGCCCTAGCCTTTGAGGAAAGGTGGAATCGTTGGTAGGTTTCGGGTTTAGAAGCTAAACGTGTAACTCTAATAACTCAAGGACTCCGATCAGAGGCAATCAATCGAATGCTTTATTATATTAAAGGGAACTCAAAATCGAAGTACTACGGCGTCGTCATCACCGGACACGTACTAGCCCGCCTTTTGTCTTTTGGTAGTGCCCATCTCTACTTAAGGCAACGAAGGAGCCCCTTCCCGTCTTGTCGAGACTAGACGAACCTAGATAATCAATGTATTCATCGTACCTCTCCCCTTGATTTGACTTTGAATGAGCCCCAGACCTCGCTTTTTTTGACCATGAACAAATATGCCCTGCCCTCACCAACTATCTAATACTGGGCGGGCTCATGTTACAAGTTCCTCTCTATTTGCCTACATTTAAAGAATCGGCAAAGGTAGTTTACTTACTTAGTGCTTGCGCTAAGGGAAAACCCCTGCAATCTGTCCCAACGGTAGATCCGCAACTTCTTTCCCTCCTTTTGGAGTGGGAAATCGATTCAATTATAAAGTTACAAGATCAAGAATGAGGAACGGATACAAGAGGGGTTTGACAGCTCATCGAGCTAAGAGGTTTAGTCAGCAACCCTTTATTAGTTAGGAGCGAAAGTTGCTCTAAAGCTGTCTTTTTGAGGAAAACTTGAGATAACCTTTTCCGGCATTCTTTCATATAAAGCTGTCGGTGAAGCTTAAGGTAAGGTTATGCCGTTGAAGACCGGTATCCCTTCCCCACCAGGAAACTCTGGTCAGTTCTCTTCTTTTTCCCAGTGGGTTTAACATAGGCTTCATCTAAGAACTCTCAACCCCGTGGCATTACTGGTTCGCTTGCAAATACTTTTCCTCTCGCCGCTTCTCCGAAAAGGCCTAAACTAGATTTTCCTAAGCACCTCCAACATTTCCTTTCGCCATGGAGCTTGCATAAATATAACCGGTGAGAATCAATGAAAGCTATATGTACACGTCCAGATCTTCCTATGTCGCGCTATGGCTTGGCTTAGCAGGAGGTCCGCTAGATGCTAGATAGGATAGACATTATCGAATAGGACCCTTTGGAGAGATTTCCACCACCGGCCAATTCCCTTAAGCAAAAGCTCGATTTGACACAGGTAGGGTTGGAGAGCCAAGGGAATGTGGGAAAATGAGATTCTCCTTAGTCTTTCACACTAAGCTAATTCTAACCTTAGTCAAATAGGCCTGATCCTTGATTTAGCCTAAAATAAGCCAAGAAAGAAAAGAAGTTGATTTAGCCTATCGTAATTCAGTTTTCTTTATCTCCGCTATCTAGAAAGTCCAGGTATGCTCTAAGGGTTCTCGCTTTAGTTTGATTGCTCACTTACTCTATAAGTAAGTGAGAAAAACCTTCTAGTTCGAAGCGGGAAAGCTTACAGAAATGAGATTGATAAATGAACGGATTCTATGTAATTCTTCTTCTTCTCTGTCCGTAGGTGAAATAAGAGATATTCAAATCCAATCTTCAATGAGATGAGATTCTATTACGCTTGCTACTATCTTCCAAAGCTGTAGCTTTCCTTCGCTTACGCTTGCTATTATCTTACTGCGAGAAATTACGTAGATAGAGATAAAGTAACTCGTATTAGGCTTTGTTTAGAGCGAATCAGCGAGTTCTCGTCCCATACTGATGGTTTTCTTATTCTTTCTTAATTAATCCCTAGGGCCTACGGTTCATTAAGAGTAATTCTTAGTCTCGTTCGGGCCTAAAAATAAGGTCCCTTCACTCTCCCTAGGGCAAGATGTTGAATATTGATTGTAAATAGTGACACGACTTCTGTTCTCTTCCTTACTCTAAGAAGCAAGGGATTGATTAGATTAAGCGCACGTTAGCGAAAGCCTATAGCGTTTGCGCCCCTATACAATCTGTTTTCCCTCCTATCCCTATCGGTACAGTAACTACGTACCTTTAGCTTTAGCAGTTTGATATAGCGGAAAGAAAAGAAAAAGGTTTTACTCAGCACACCTATTTTCTTAATTCCTTGTGAAAGAGAAAGACTCTATATCGCTTTAAAGCAAGGTAGGAAGGAACTCGAGCAACTTCAAACTTCCTCTCCTTACAGTGAGCGAAGGAAAGGCCCAAAGCCAATCCCAGGGAAGAAAAGAGTTCAGCTTCAATTGGTCTTTCTGTTTAGTATTGAGGCTCAAGAATGCCTTGCTCTCAGATGAAAAAGAAAAAGAAGCTTAGGCTAAGAAGCAAGCAATTGAATAGCACGATCAAATCGAACTCAGGCTTTCCCCTGCTAACCAGCAATGGGAGTCTTATACTTTTCGACTTGGGAGATTGCATAAGGAGAGCACCCTTCTTCTACCTCGGTGATTGAAAGGGTTTGGGATCAACACGAAGGCTATTTGACGCACTGCTGAGCGTAAGCATCGACATTTGATAGAGGTCAGTCGGGCCCCGGCCTTATTATTTAAAGTTAAGCTGGTATGCCTGCTAAATATTGGCTTGAAGCTCTCCATTTTGCAGTCTATGTCATGAATAAGTTGCCAAGCCGTACAATTGGATATAAGTCATATAGGTATAGGTATAGGGATATTTTGACTATATTTGGCTCCTTGCCTTTCCCAGTCAAGTAGTCCACCATCCCCCATACTTTTGATTGACAAGAGTGCAGACCGCAAGAGAATTGCTTCCATCGAGCTTCACAGTAGTTATCTGAAGCGAAGGAATCTCATTCAAGGCTCCAAGACCCCTGACTCTGACTACTGTGTGAAACTTGGCTAACCTCCGACATGGTTCTAGACCAGTCTAAACTACTCCAAACATAAGGATAAAGAAAATCACCACAACGCAACAAAAAGGCCTCTTCTCTTTATTACCCTAGCCTCTAGTGAGTTAGAGACAAGGACTATTCCCACTAATGAAATGAATCATCCAAAAGAAATGGAAGTACATAAATCCCTTTAGGATAAGGAATTACCGGTATGGGATGCGGAATAACCATATGAACCGTATTCCTCTCCTGCTTGACTGCTTGCTTTAGTGCTTTACTCTAACAAGGGAATCCCCGCATCAAAGCCCCTTTTCCCAGCAGTGGTATGGCAAAGAGTCGGAATAGGACGTAGCACTAGGCTAAGGCAAGCACAGAAGGGAAGCAAGAAACTGAACTCAATGCTGGGGCGGATTCGGAAACCAGGCTGCCTCTGCCGTCAACCTCGGCATCATCCTCTTCACCGGCTTCTTCTGGGGACTCTCTTCACATCAATGCATCTTCAGAGAATGAGGAATTTCTTTCTGCGGAGTCGGGGAATTCCCCCCCAACTAATTGGGACTCCGATCACGAGAAGAACGAAAGCGTCCAGTGATTCTCCACATGATGTCTAGAAAACGCTTTCGTCGCCCCGTTAGAGGCCTTAAGAAGGAAATTCTACATTAGCGAGAAGCTTTATCAGAGTTGGCAAAGAAGCAAGGTTTTCAAGCCTATCCGGGAGAGCAGAACCATAGGCGGGAGAGGGCTGAGGAGCCCCGGCCTTAAATCAATTCTATTCTATTTAGCTTTACATGAAAGTCTTTGGCAAGCTAGAGCTACCTTAAATCAAAGAAAGAATTGTACTTGTATTTCGCTGGTTTCTTGGATTGTACTGAAAAGGTCCTACCTTTCCCTATCTGTCGACTCAATGGTATGAATTGCTCGCAGAGGAAGGTATGAAATCGCTCGACCGTAGGGAGAGGAGCTAAAGAGCAGTTCTCCTGAAATTGTGTCTTTGCTGACTCTCCTACGGAACTATAAGAATGAATGCAGTCTCTGGTCGGTCGCTTTGCCTTAGAGAAAGAATTGAGAATACTCATTCCCGGTTGCCGCTTTCTTAGTTTCCAGAGTTGGTTCAGGAAAGTCAAATCTCTAACTTCGAGTTGAAAACGGATTCTTCAATCATAGATAAGGAGAGGAAGGCACGCTATCAGACCTCTCACTTCGCTCGAGTAAGTTCGACTGCCAAGGAGAGGTACCGTACCCTCTCGCTTCGCTCTTCGATCCTCTCACTATCGTTCGAGCATCTCTCGCTCCTTGAACCTCTCCCTACGGTCGAGCGATTGCATACCTCTTCTCTCCGCTCGAGCAACTTACCGTACCTAAAGCTTACAGAAAGAGTATCGGAATCGGAACTCAAACTCAAACTCTGAACTCTATTTCACTTCCTGCCTTTAACTTTAACAGGCTTTTAGCCTGCTCTCGGAATATAGTATCTCGACTGACAAGGAGAGGGTATGGGTAATCATAGACATAATGACCTGAAAATGCGTTAGAAGTCCCTAGAGAGCAAAATGGAACGAAATTCTATTCTACATTCTATTCTCTCTTCCCTACTGTAACAAGGAAGCAATTGAATACCAGCGCTTATGCTTTAAGTGAGGAGCGATAGCAGCTCGACCATAGAAGGGACTTAGCGAAAACACAATCAAAGGGAATAGCTAACGCGCTAGTGCGCAACTATCTATCTTACTCGGTCTAAGGAAGAAGCAAGGGACCTGTTCAGTAAGAAGATCAATTCCATCACTATTAGCGTCTCCAAACCTTAGCCCCGAAAGCCAGACCATAAGATCGAGCGCAGATAGCAGCTCGTCCAAAGAAGCAAGGTTTTACGAGTAGGCGAGATAGAGTAGGCTCGAAGGGGATCAAAAGACTGATTCTCGGTCCGTTAGAAAGCAGGTTAGACTGCAATCTATGCCTATAGCTTGAGTGAATCCCCGGCAAACTATGCCTATGCCTATCACCCCAGCTAAGAAAGAGAAAGAAATAAGAATGAAACAGTAATCACTGAACTAGAGCTAAAGAAAGGCACGAACGTTACTCGACCCTAGGGTAAAGGCTGACCTTACTTCTTCTTCTTCAACTGAGATTTAGAACTGAACTGATGGAATTCGATATCTTCTTTTCGGGCGGGGAATGGATATGGATATAGTCCATCATTTCGAGCTTATATTGCTAACTTCGTTCCTTACTCTTTACAGGTCACTAGAGGGAATAGTCTTCTTTTTAGCGTAGAGTATTTCTATTTTTTCCCTCGCTTTAGATAGAGAGGGAATTCTTTCTTTTAGTCTATTGACAGCAGACAGCACGATCAGGTAATTGACTGAAAGCATTCTAAGGTATGAAATCGCTCGACTATAAGGAGAGGTATGAAAGCGCAGCAGAGCAGACGGCTATATTCGCTACTGAGAAAGCAAGGTTAACCCTAGAATAAGGCATGTAGTTACTCGACCAGCAACTAACTAAAGAAGCGTCCTAAGGCATGAAGTTCTCGACCGGATAGGGAGAGGATGGAGACGTTAGAATGAGTTTTATTCACGATCAGGCATCTGTTACTAAGGTTTGAAAACCAAAGAAGGAAGGGCTGAAGATTTAGATAGGGGCGCTAACGCTATAGGCTTGAACACAGGAGCGAGAGCAGCGAGACCAATAGGTAATATTTATCTTTCTTTCCTTCTCCAGCACCTCTATCGGTACAGTGACTTTCCACCGCTCCTCTCCCTATGGTAGAGCTTCCTATAGGAATTACGTACTTTAAGTAATACCACTTGGTTACTCTATTTCCCTTCCTCTCCCTATCGGTCGATTAACTGTACCTCTCAGTCAAGCGATGGGACTCAACAAGCAACAAGGGATTGATTAAGCGCACTAGCTAGAAAGCCTATAGCGTCTGGATTGCTGGGGGAGGTTGACTTTTCTAGATATTTCTCTTTTCCTGGGATCCGATGATGCCCCATCTGTAAGCTTTGGTATTTTATTACTAAGCTTTAGCTTTGGAATAGCAAGCGCAGGAATAGCTTGCTCTTTCCCATCCTCTCCCTTATCGATCGAGAACAACGTACCTAAAGCCTAGCTCGAGCTCTTCGAACCTACCTCTGAAAAATCAATCTTATCGTAGGAACAATAATCAGGATTTCTTGGATCGTAATTCATGCTTTATCTTCGTCTCATTATATGTAATTACAGCTGACCCAGAGCTAGCCACACCTGTCCGAATTCTTCTCGTATCGTTCGTGCCATAGGCCCTACTTCCTTTTCATAGTAAGTAATCTCAAGGGACGTAGTCGCTCTCGCTGCTTCGATCCTCTCGCTCCTATTTGCTCTGTTCGCTCCTTAGTTTCACACTAAGTCAAACCTTAGAGCCCAAGCACTAAGCGTCTTCAATTCTCCCTTCCAGAGTGCTTTATCCTAGGAAATGAAATGGAAATGAACTCAGAAATGAATAGTTACTGACTGAACTGACTGAATAGCAACTCACTGCCTTTCTCGGGCCTATCGGTCGCACTTCTTTTCTCCCGTTGGTCGAGCTGCTGTCTTAGCTTCTAACCTTTCAGTCGAGTGACTTCGTACCTCTCCTTATCAGTCGAGTTACTTCATACCTCTCCCTTTGGTCGAGCTACTCCCTTCGTACTTAACCGCTAAAGGAAAAGCAGCCCATCTCCTTTTAAGAAGGAATAGAGCGTCAGCTACAACAAGGAACTACCATGACTCCATTACCAAAAGCTACTTACTGAGAATTATGGGACTACGGCTTGTTCCTTATAGACATAGCCAGTTCTTGACTATTCATAAGATAAGTAGTAGTTGTCTTAAGCTACGGGTGAATGCAAGTTATATAGGAAGGTTTAAAGATACTCTTTCAAAGGTTGTTTGCCTTGCCAAGAAGGTAAGTAAGGATACGTTCTCTAGCATTATCACTCCAGTCTTGGACTTGGATTCCGTGTTGTCTTTCATTACTTCCTCAGATTCAGTTGGTATAATAGAATCAGCCCCTGGAGGGCGCAATGCCTATGTCCGGAAGTGGTCCATCCCGCATTCTTAGTTAGCACATTCCCGAATGGCTTTGTAGGATAAATTGTCCTATTACCTTACCTGCGGGTCAATTCCTTTGTATCGAGGGGCTTTCTTTCCTTCCTAGGTCAATTCCTTCTCTCCGCCTATTCAGTATGTCCGCCCAGTCGTAAAAGCTTTTCCTTGAGACTGAGAGTAAGCACCAGCGGGGGAATCTTCCTTCATTTTTACTTATGTATGTCAAAAATGTCTTTAAATAAGTAATAAGACTCCTGCAAAGGCTACTAAGCCGCCTAAGCAGTCCAATACGTAGTACGTAATCCGTCGTAAGCATTCGAATCCGTCTCAGAAAAATCCTCCGCCTAATTAAAGTAAGAATAATCGGCTGAAGAATAGGTATCAAAATCAAAAGTCTGAAGCAGCTGGCGTTGTTGGCGCCCTAAGGAGATGAATGACTTTAAATTCTCAGTATGAAACTGGGGGTTGGGCTGAGCCCGTTCCTCAAGCTTAAGAGCTACGAGGCCTTTCAAGGCACTCTGAAAACCGGCCATCCGGCTCCTTCCTTGTCAGTTAAGTGTTCGGCCTATTGATTGACACTGGCACGACTGGAATAATAGTCCTACTATGGTTGGACCCTCTAGGCTGTTTCAGTTCGACGCTTTGATCCCTTGTTTCACTTCGGCCCGATCACACGTAGGAAAATACGCCTTGGCAAAGCTCTGCCTGACACAGAACCAATCGGGAAAAGGTTTGAAGATCTTAGTATGAAATGCTAAGGAAGAGAAGAGCTAAAAAAAACTACTTTATAGGCGGTACTTACTGCACCCGATTGCCCTGCACAGCCGTCTTAAGAAAATGAACCCGTGGATAAGTAGGCCTTTCTTGCAGACCGATCTTCTGCCGAGTTCCCCCCTCAGCTCACGCGATAATCGGGACAGAGAGAATGAACTCACCTTTGCCCACGAGCCGTCCGTCTTTGGTGCAGTGTTGTCGGGTGTTTACGCGACACTCCGGCCCTTAGGAATCCCCGTCCTCTGGTGCTCTCTCCGACGATACAGTAGCGCTCTCTGCTCAGGTATACCTGATAGAGTTTATTGAGTGTTCAGCGGATAGGTTCAGCCTATTGCACTTACGTTAGTTAGAAGGCCCCCCATGGAGTTGGCTAATACGATCTTATAGAGTTGTGCAGAGTGGAAGCCTTTCTTCCTTCTTTTTGTTTTGGAGTTGTTATTTTTTCTCTCCCGCAGTTCTCCTATTTCTTTTTCCCTCGAGTCTTTTTCGCTGGAGATAATCATTGCGAACCCGATGGGACCGAGTGTGGATATCCGTTTTCAATCGATTCCCCGGTGCCCCAGACGTGATTGCATCGACGGAAATGAAGGCCGAAGCTGCCCTTACTGGAAGACTTTTTCCTTTAAGGAGTGCAGCCAGCGCCTTACTTCGAAATGGGCTGATAATACCGTGTTAAGTCGGTATCCTGTGGTAAGGTTAGGTTTCAAGACAGAGTGAGCTGGAAAACAGCGAATCTTCGCGATTCCGAACTCCCTAAAGCAAGCTTAGCTTCGTCCAGCCCATGACTGGTGCATGAAGGTTTTACGTCTTATTCCTATGGATGGGACGTTCAACCAGACTGCCCCGTTGAAGCGGCTGGCTAAGCTGTCAGTTTTATATTCCTTGGAAATTCCATTCAATAAGCTCTTCTTTCTCTCGACCTTTGCTCCGTCCCGGCGCCGG
Source organism: Erythrophleum ivorense (assembly GCA_026724425.1). Classification (NCBI taxonomy): domain Eukaryota; kingdom Viridiplantae; phylum Streptophyta; class Magnoliopsida; order Fabales; family Fabaceae; genus Erythrophleum; species Erythrophleum ivorense. The sequence goes on along the minus strand of JAIUCV010002789.1, from coordinate 24,639 downwards.
TCAAAACACAAGCAAGGTAGAAAATAAAAAGTACGGGCCGGTGTCTGGTGAACACATTCGTAATATGAGTATAGGTCTAGTAGGTGTACAAGGAAGGACGCGAGGTAGTTCTATCGTTCAGCGTCGACAAGGTAAGTAATGGATCTTTCTTATCGAATGATATGGTATACAGTCAAAGCGGAAGTCTCCGCATCAACAGAAGAAAAGGAAGAAGATCAAGCTTATCCGACCAAATAAGCCGTTAAAGAGAGAGTCTGTTCAAAGGTCTAGAAGATGGAGGCCTAGAGCTAGCTTTTTGCTAGCTTTGAAACATGGGCCGGTGGGAGGGGTATATTAATACCAAAATAAGTAGCGGTAAAAGAAAAAGAAGATGCCAAAACAGATTCACTTAAGCTTCTAGCTGGCTTGCTAGCCAGCCTTTCAGCTGCTCCCGCTTGAGAGAAAAAGGGCGGACTCTTGCATGCTCGTATACCGAGAAAGAATTGAAAAATTGTTTCCACTCGAGAAGCAAGGAGATCAAATCCTTTTGCTGCTCTTTCGCCCTGCTAGATATCCATATGTATCTCAAAGCAGCATTTCCTTTCACAGGCATAGGCGAATGCTAAAAGAAAAGCATACGCAGAAGCAGAAAGAACAGATTTACCCTCTACCAGAATAAGATCTCTAGGTTTACCAAATACTTCTCAACCAAATGTCTTGTGGCGAGCAGCTCTTGGCTTCGTAAACATATCTATGTTGTTGCTTTTTCACTACCAATGAGTAGGTAGCTTTGGATGCTTATGAAGATATGGCTTTGGTAAAGATCTGCTTAGCGTGTGCTTTCTCGGGTGCTACTTAGAATAGAGATAGTCAGACTAGAACTTGAGAATGTTATAGCGCTGTGAAAGAAGGACATTCTGATCGACCCGATTGGCTCTCGTTCTGGTTTGGCGGAAAGGTGAAAAGCACTAAATGTTTCTTCCTGGTTGGTGTACTAGGGCGAGGCGAATCCCAACCCCTTCGTTAGAATCCACCCTATTGTTTCTTAGTAAACAGGGATCGTTCAGTAATGACCTAGTCTTTCGCGAGACTTCAGGTTTACTTTTTTTGTTAGGTCTCGACTTCTCCGTTATGATCGCGTTTTGTACCCCTACTAAGAACTTGAGAGACGGAACTATGACTCACGGAAGCGGTATATTAGTGCCTGATGCGGGAAATCCTTGCTTGACTTGTTGATCATCTATCATTACTGGCGAAGCAAGCATACCGATAATCAACTCGCTTGAGAGAACAATTCGAGAAGGAAGACCCCAAGCCAGCCCAAGCAAGAAAGAGGAACTTAAGTCAACTAATGCTTAAGACATCAAAGTTCGGGCATCTAAGCCAGTTCAGGTCCTTCCATCTGCCTCTATCTCAATAGCTTTCAAAATCGAGTGATTTGATTAGCTTACATCGGAGGAAGGTCTAAAGCTGGCCCTTGCTATCAGTCCAACCAAGGGCACCCCTTCCTAGTCCGCTTAGTCGGTTGAGTAAACAAACCCGGATTCTAATATGGGTCGAGTAGTGAGTTCAACTTTCTCTTCCGCAGCAAGCCTAGTCTACTTTCGTAAAGTCAACAAGGCCTTACGTTTACCGTTGTTCCCAGACCATGGCGTATACCACCATAGCAATAGCATAAGAAGAATCCGCATATTAGTAGGGAAAGAGCCTAACTCCTAGCCTCTAGACTGAAACTTCACCTGAAAGCAAGGCTTGAGAGCAAAGGAACCAGGGTGCGGTCGAATAAGTAAAGCCCAGCCAAGTTCTTCTAAAGTCATTCTTTCTTCCAAGGAGCGATTGCTTGTTGGGAAGCGAGCTCAACCTTAAGTTATGAGAAAGGAGCCTAAGGTTAAGCTCACGAGACAAAGCGAGTGCTCTTTACATAATGTACGTAATGAGAGCGTCTTTGCCCCCGAAGTTCGACTTCTTTTCTTCGATCAGATTGGGACTGAAGACCAAGACTTCATATTGAGACAAGATAAGGGGAAGCTTAAGCTAGAACTTCGCAGGCTGGGAATCGGTGCCCCTAGGCTCATGAAAGAAGAGGTTCCTGCTGCTGGGGATAGAAGATGATTCCGAAAGCGAAAAGGATATTTTTTTAAGTAAGGCAGGGCCCAAGCTTCACCCGCGTAAGACTCATAAGAGGATCTACGTCATTATTCATTCCCCATCCCGAGATGTCTAAGTAAACAGGCTTCCCTAAGCTTGAAGCAAGAATAAATGAAGTCCATCAGAAACAAGACCTGATTATTCAAATCAAAGGCTTAAAGACAGGGTCAATAGTAGTAGCCTCATCTTAGAGAAGAGGTGAGTATGAATATAAGAGACCCACCTTGGAAGACAGCTTGATGAGAGCCGGGTGGGAATCTAGCTCAACAAAGAGTCTTTCTCGTCGGACCCATATACCCATGAATGATTTCAGACTTTATCACACCTATTTCGGAGGATGGTCAACAGACTTGGGAAGTCACCTTCTTCTTTCTCATGCTATTCTATTACAATGTCTCAACTAATGCCTATTGCCTTGCAGGAAGTCACCTAGGAAGAAAAGAAATAAGCAAGAACCGGGAGGCCCATTATTAAATTCAGTGCATGAACCTATCAAGAAAACGGAATCCGATCCTTTCCTTTTAGTCGGAGTGGCGTGAAGCTCTCGACTGTAAAGGATTTCATGCCTCTCCCTATCGGTCGAGCTGCTCCGCTCCTTCTTATGCCGGAGCTGAATCTTTCGTTTTCGCATTTTTTCTAAGTCCTATTGAACTGACTGCTACATAAGGCTATATTTCAACCTGTGGAATCGTTACTTGAATATCGCCCTTTGAATAGTAATAAACATCAGCGTAGACTTTCGCTGCCTTGGCTTCGTATGAAAAGGGCCTTGGGTCCGCAGGGAAAACTTGAACCTGATTGTTGTGCCATAGCATGATACACTGGTTTAGGCTCGATGGCACACACATCTTCCTGTGTATTCATTCTCTTATCAAGAGTACGTTGTACTGAACAAGCACTAAGTAAGAAACCCACCTTTTGACAACCTTACTAATAGAAAGGGGAAAGATGCGCTCAATCCGTTGCTTGTTTACGACACGACTGCTGTTGAGAAGAGGAATTGTTTGATTAAAGCAAGAAAACGGATACGCGTTAGCCTAGGAGCTCGGATAAAGGTAGCTATAATATATTCTATTAAGAGAAGAGGGGATAGGGGACTGATGAATATATATCTCTTTTATCACATGCCTACAAATTATCCTTAATTGATGAAAGAATCTTTTTTCTTCGAATGATTGCTCCAACTATGCGATATGTCCGTTATGCTTACTCTAATGCCTACAAAACCTTGCTCATAGCCCTGTTACCGGGGAGCGCGGGGGCCGCTGCAGCAGAGTAAGCCTTCATTTAAAAATTAGAAGGGGTCGACCTTTATTTAAGAGAGAATAGGGCTAAGGAAGGGGGACGGCGACGAGTCACCCCACGTTTCGTTTCCCAGCTTTCGAGTGCCAGAGAAAGGACCAATTGAAGGAAGGCCCCGTTAGCGTTTACTGCTCCATCAACATACCATAACCATACATGTCCTCCCAAACGCATGGTAGCGCAAAAAATATGCTATCATCCGGAAGCTCGTCAGAAATTTGAACTGTGTTTCCAACGGGATTCTGTGCCAAGAAATCGGCTATAGCCTGTCCTTTGATAGCACGTTGTGGGACACATGGAATGTGCAAAAATGACAGTTGAACGATCCATCTAGCTATTTTCCAAGTTGGGGCTGGTTGCGTCATGATATATTTCAGTGGATCCGCCCTGGTCACCAGTGTCACTTCATACGCCAAGAAGTAATGGCGTAACTTCTGTGATACCCAAGCCAGTGCTAAAATGTTTGTCAACGATGGAGTACCTTGTTTCAGTATCTTTCAGTGCTCTGCTCAAATAATAGACTGACCTAAACTATCCGTGACCATCCTCTTGAGCCAGTAGGGCTCCTAGGGAGTTGTGACTACCAGGTAAAGCAACAGAGGTTTACCTGGTTTCGGCGGCATGAGGACCGGTGGGGTTACGAGAGCCAACTTAACCTTCTGTACCGCGTCTTGACCCGTCCATATGTATGGTGCATCTTTTTTCAAGAGTTGGCCAAGATCGCTTTCTGTCTTGGCCAAATTAGGTATAAAGCGCCTAATATAATACTAATAAAAGATACCTTCCCAAGAAAGCCTTTAAGTTCTCTGACGTTCATTTGGAAGTTTTGTATCGCTTCAATCTTAGCAGGGTCAACAGTTCTATGCACTAAAAATCCTATCCTATAGTCCTCTTGAGACGCCGAAAGCACACTTGACTTTAGCGGATTCAGTCTAAGCTTGTTATCAATGCATCTTTGAAGCACTGCTTTTACATCTTGGATGTGATCAGATTGCATTCTAGTTTTGACAACAATGTCATCCACATACACTTAGACAGTCTTGTTCATCATATCATGAAACCGAGTGAGCATAGAAAAACAGGATCGTCTCACAGATCGAAAGCTGGTCGCCAGGGAGAAGAAGAGGCAATGGACCCATATGTTCTTTTCCTCTCCCTGGCCGGAGTGGGGGGACTCCCCTCTCCTTTGTTTTTGATGGGCAATCATCTGCACTTGGCTTTCAGGTACGAGTAAGGACGCGCCCTGATCCCCATAAGTTTGTAAGGTAACCGGCGCTTTTGCCTCATCCTGGTCAAGGAAGGAAATTCAACCCGCAGGAGCGACTGCATATCATATGGTGGGGGGCTGCTCTAAAGCTCTTGTACTGAAGGGCGTAGCTGAGCGGGGCAGCCTATCACCAGAAAAATATCTTAGATGTGTCCCAGTGCGTCTCGGAAGGGAGGTCCCTCAAGCCTATCCGTCCCTTCATCTCCGGCTCGATGTGCACCAGACCGGGCTTGATGTCCAGTGGTTGGATTCTCCAGATCCAAGTATCCGATAATCCTTCTTCCCTAAACCGAGAAGCCTCGAGAGAAATATTCGACTACGGGAGTTTTAGGCATCCATGAGATGAGCTTTCATCCGGTCCAGATGAGCACCTTTGGGAAGGGGGAATTTCTTTCTCATACTTGGTCCAATCTTTGAGTCAAGGGCCTTTAAAGCGTTGAGCTGCTGATTTACTAGTTCTTCTCCCTGTGCGGCCCGTCCATTGGTGTCTGGTGTTGTCACCATTGGGATGGCGACAGCATCTTTGACCTTGATAGGAACAAATGGTGGAAACGTAGCGTCTCCTAGTGGCGCACCATCAGTTCCTAGGAATTCTTTTTCCTGGCTCGCAGAGATGTAGCTTTTCGGGAAAGCGAAGTTCAGAAGTGGAGAGATTTCTCTGTTGACGATACAGTGGTCGAGCAAGTATACATCTCGACGGAAAATCTAATTCTTCGGGTCATATCATTTTAGTCATAGTCGGGTATCCAATGAATATAAGCTTTTCCCTTTTTCCCAACCACTTACAACATAGGGGGCTCTAACTGATGCCTCAGTTACCTAGGTATATTATATGTCTGTAAGCAGTACAACCAAAGACTTGAGTCGTACAGCCTTAACCGAGTAAGGGGATGTCCAATCCACACACCTTCAGGAGTGAATCCATTCAACGCAGATGTAGGAGTCCGGTTGATTAGGTGGACGGCTGTAGCAACTGCTTCTCCCCAGTCATCCAATGGAACATTCATCTGGTACATCATACTCTTAGCCATTTCAAGAATTCTCTGATTCATCCTTTCAGCAACTCCATTCTGTTCTGGAGTGAAGGATGTAGTAAATTGATGTAGAATGCCATTTTCACTGCAAAAGTGATCAAAGTCCTTAGATAAGAACTCACCCCCATGATCTGACCGACGTACTTTAAGCTTACAGCCTGTAAAAGGTTCTTGCTGTATCATAAAATGCTTCAAGTTTGCTAAAGGTTCATCTTTCTTGGACTTCCGCATATAAATAAATAATTTTTTCCTTGTATAATCATCAAAAAAGACCTTGAAAGACCTTTGACCTCCTATTCAACGGGGCTATTAGAGAAGCAGCTTCGTTCCTTACCCTCTCGGCCAAGTTGCTTTACGCTCTTCAATTTCACAAGCAATTGAGTTGCGATCCGCCCCTTCCCAACTAGTCGAATGGCTTTAGGCTCCTCTCTCTATTGGGGCTTGGGGCAAGCGACTTTGTTACTTTCTTTCCCTTTATGCTTCTTTCCCGATGTTTGGGAGTTCATGCTCTCAGTTCCTTGGGTGGGGAACATATTAACCCGAACAGACTTTCTTGCTTGCTTTGCTCCCCGCTGGAAAGAAGGCTTGAAGAGGGATTTCCCGATTAGAGAAGGTTTCCTTCAACTATCTGCCACTATCTAATCTAAATACAGGCCAGGCTGGGAACTGCTTGTCTCGTTACACAAAAGCTCAACTAAGAGAATTTCCTACTCCTACGGTTGAAAGCGCGGTCGATAGTGCCCTTCATAGAATGGTGCCTATGGGAAGTCTAGGGCTACTTTCAAAACTGCGGATTCTGTAATAAGACCCTCCTCATGGGCATTATCCTACTTAGAATATAATTCATACCTGTCAATCTACGATGTGAGGGTAGAATCTGCTCGTCAGGGGAATCTGCAGTGGATTTGGCATTGCTTAGGGCTATCGACGCATCGAGAAAGACTAACAGCTAGCTCTCTGGATGGGGCATTCACGGGTAACTATCAATGAAAGGTGAGATCCGAATACGTGCCTTCACCTCATCGAAGGTTTAGAATCCTTGGGCATTAACAATAGCAGCAGTACAGGAAGCATCCAATCCAATTGACACAGATGTGGCACTTCCTGCCTTTCCGATCGGATCAATAGCAGGCACGTATCGAAGGGGAAGAGGAGTCAGCGTAAAGTTACGTAGCCTAACTGTTCGGTTATTCAATCATTTCCGATTTTGTCCATTTCGCATAGCAAATGAAAGTATAATACTTTCATAATCAGGTGGCGAACAGGCACTGATATGGATTAATGTCGCCAAGCACAGAGGAATTCGTTCTAGTCTTTAGGTTTAGGGTGGTTGCCGCGCCTGCAAATGCAAAAAGAGGGTGCCGTTCGCCCTACACTGAAGAAAAATGAATCAAGTATGGATGAAGTAAGAAAGAGTACGTAAGGAGTGAAAAAGAAAAACTTGCTTACGGGAACCGAAGATTAGGCCGACTACTATAGCGACACCTACTTTTCTTCCTACCTAACCCGAAACAACAAGAAAAGAAGAAAGCCGCGCTTGATACACGTCAGCACGACTACGTTGGTGACGATACAGACGCAATGCGAACTAGCGCTCAAGCCTATAGCGTTAGGACGCTATAGAGTTTTCTTGCTCGTTAGCTATGGAGTTTGATTGCTGGGGATTCAAAGAAAAAAGAGGTTGATGCCAAAGATCAGTTGGAGCATCTGCAACAATGTGAAGAATCCATGTGGAACCCAAAATCCGGTTGCCGGAGGGTGACCGGAATACTAAAAAAAGTCCCTCTTCGCCATTTGAGTTATATCCCTTAGGTGTACTTTACATTGTTGGAAAACAGCATTTAGAAGAGGTGAGAGCGACTTTTGAGATCATTTCAATCTCTTCTACCCGCAGACTTGAATGAAATACCCAAAGCTGTTTCGGAGAAGAAATGACTAAATTGCCTTATCTTAGTGTCTGCGTTGGTACCTTTGCCCTTAGCCTTTGCTTCCTTCGTCTCATTTCCTTTCTTCACGTTGACAATCCCTCTCACCTTTTCGAATATTGCGAACATCTCCTTCTCTCTTTTCTCCTATTTTTCCGTGATAAAAAAAATATCAACTGATAGGTTAAGATCAACTGCTACGTCGATCCTTAAAGTTTGGCTCGTTTTTTTCCGAGCTAAGACGTGGTTCTGCTCTCATTGGTGCTCTCGCTTTTCATCTTTTCTGTTACTTAAGCTATTTTCCGCCTCAGTCTTCGTCGTTCCATTTGTCCCCGTCCCAGTGAGACTTATAGGTCCATGTACCATCTCCATGACTCACCGTCCCTAGTGATATCTGAAAGGTGTAAAGATATTGAAGCGAAAGCAGACATGCTGCTCACTGGCTAGATCGGACTGTCTCTACCTTTTTTAACTCCTTTTCCTGTAAGGAAGCTTGAAAGAGGGAATTCTCTGATCTGATCTATGATCCGGAAAGATAGATAGTCTTTTTTCGATTCCGCGCATTGGAACGGCTATTCATAAACTTAAACAGCCTTTATTCTTACCTCTTATTGTCGGAGATAATCGGAGAGATATTAGTATTCCTATCAATTCCTTTTGAATAAAGCTACGCTCCTTCAAGCCTTTGAAACTATTTCAAATAGAATCTTTTCAGGCCTCTACCAACAACCAAGACGCATGAAAGCGGTTTCCAGCGCTGCTGGGCAGAAAGACATGATGGCATGAAACTCGATTACGTACGCTGATTGTTCGTCCACTTCAAACGCTCAAAACATACCATTTTCCGTGTGAAATAACAGGGATTGGTTTGGTTACTTAGGGAATTCCAAGCAAAGCAATCTACGCAATTTCCGGGTTCAGTAGTAGGAAAGAAAGGGACCTCTCACTCAATTCAATAACATGTATGTTCTAGGGCATCTTTTTAGAATAATAATGTTCGCATTTTACCAGGCTTTTTGGGCGTTCCATGATTAAACCGCCTAGCGGCACTTTCGAGATGCCACCTTGTTTATAAAAAAAGTATTTTAAATTCCATTTGACTCGGGGCGGCAGGGACCCTCCAACAGAAACCTCGTCTTTTTTGTCGTCGATAAGTTCTCCCTCAGTGCCCTACTATTCATAAGAAATACTGAATTTAAGAGATACTGATTTATGAAAGCCCGGTGAGGCCTCAACCGACAGCTAACTGTGGCGGTTTTCAAGCTAGCACCCGTTTCAGACTTAAATGCGGGGACACGTGAACTGTGAAATCCGCAAGAAAGAGTTTCCTACCCTACTTAGCCTTACCCAAAGGCTTGGGTGAGTTTTTAGTCTTTGGTTGAGGGCCAGAAAAGTGAAATCATTCGCCGGAGGAGAAAGAAAAGAGTCCAGGCCCGCCTGCATGGTCACATGACTTCTTAATATTCTTACCTTTGAACTTATAAAAGGTCCGCATTTCACCCGCTTCGACAGAATTTCAAAGGAAATTCCTTTTTACGGTTGACTTTCTCATTCTCTGCTCTTATCGGCTCAATCATGAAAGAAAAGGAGAAAGCCCCGATCATCTTTCATCTTGGATCTGTCACGTCCGAGAAGACTCAAAAAGCGGAGAGGCACGGGCCGTTAAGAAGCCAAAAAAGCAGATGGCAAAGAAAAGGAGCAACCCGCGAGAAGCCTTATTTATAAAAAGAGAAACTACAACACATTCAGTTTGGCTCTTTGCCACCAAGCGTCCTACCATGCAATATGGTGTTCACTTTGCTTTTTTCGGGGCAAAGACCGGGCAACCCCAGCAGATCCAGGGGGGTGCGCTATGCTTGGCAGAACAACCAGGACAAATCGTGTCTAAGATAGAGGATGGGGGAGATGACCAACCCAAAGAGAACAAGGCTGGTGAGTCTTTCGGCAAACAACAAAGGGAGCAAATTGAGCCCGTCGCTTGGAT
>JAIUCV010002789.1:0-2500 GCA_026724425.1 Erythrophleum ivorense | reverse complement strand
GTTTGTCTAGGAGCAGGATTAAGAAGTCATAAGTAGTGGTGAATCCGTGCAGCTATCAGCTTAAATGGTAGTTGTTTATTCTCACTCGGTAGCTGCTTTTAGAGAATATCTCTTGCTTGGAGCTCTTCTTCGTCCTTCGACCTTCGAGCTTTTCGAGAATGATGTCTTCTCTTCTGGCTTTGGTGGTCGTGGTATAGCCTTTATAGAATATCCTATTCCCCCAGGAAAGGTAACTCAATAGGAATTCTCTCTCTCTCGCCGATGCTATTGAATCAGCAACCGCTGCTGTTGGTCTTACCGGTCTTGTGGTGGTAGGGCTTTAGGAGTAAAGGCAATAGGATCAGTATTAGGATGGGTCTTTGCTTAAAAAGAATGTTCTGTCAGAGAAGAACTAAGAGAAGAATCGGCGGATACTCCGAAAATGTTGTTGAAGGAGAAGCCTAGTTCTTGTTTTGTGTTCCGAGTGAATCTTATCATTCATTATCGGCGTCTTTGCCGCTAAAATAGGCTTCTTTCCCGAAGGTGAGTTGCCCTCTCACTCTATGGAATGTCCGATTAACCGCTGCTTCTTCTGTTTGCAGTGGTATCGAATGAGCTCAAGTAGTTCAAGGAGCTATTAGCGAGCACATCCGGGCTCTACCTTTATCTACTGATCTAAGGGAGCTACGGGAAAGCACGTTCATGAATTCATGGCAATATGTGCAGCTCTGGTTTGTTGTGGTGCTTTGGTTTAAGATAATATAATATCCTCTGCTGTGGAATCCTAGCTTAGCTCGTGAGCTAGCTAACTGCTAATCCGTTCTCTTTCCAGGCCGACCCTCCTTTATTCTAGTCAAGTTGGAGAGGTGAAAATAAAATCGTTAACAAGATGACCAGAAAACGAATTTTAACGCTATTTTTTCGATAGAAAGACCGATAGAAAGAAAAGTCTGATTACGGACTCGAAACCTCTTAGCGAATGAAGCTGCTCCCTGATGAGAAACTAGGGATTTTGAATAGGATATCATTAGCCCCAACTCCTCAAGAGAAGAGGAATACACCTCGGCTACCTTTTCATCAGCAATGACAACGTCATCACCTAAGACGGCATAACAGTAAAAGGTGCGACCAGGATGTACCTGCTCTGCACACTATAATGTGATGGGCTTTTATAGTATGGGCGAAGAGAGGTACGAAAGTCACTTGAGCCTTGCTCAAGGTACGAAAGTCACTCACATATACACGCTATATGAGGCATAATAGCTCTATCTTATCTAGCCTAACCCTAACCTAAGGGCTGACCAGCTACAAAGCTGACTGAGGAGTGCCTTTTCACAGTAGTCCTGAGGCGCACTACTGGTAGTAAGGACCTTATATTTTTAAACGTAGAAGGTCTGCACTATATAGATAGTGAACCCTCAGGGAAGCTCCAAATGGGTTGGTTTCTCCATTTGTTGGATCTCCTTTGGTCACACCTAGGTGCCCACCCATGTTGGGCACGTAATGATGACTTCCATTAAAGGGAGTCCGGGGTGCGAGCCCTTTGGGGAGGGCCTAGACTAGTGGTTTCGTAGCGCATAGGAGCTAGGGGCCGGGCTATCCACCGCACACATAGAATGAAGAATGTGTGTCCTAGATGCTGTGTTCTGCCCAACCGACTGAGGTTGGGTATAAGGAAGCAGGGGAGGTTCTACGCGTATTATCCCAGCATTCATCCGGAAACAGATGTATCGCCGTGATGATAAGGCTGACCTTCTGGTCAAATTATGGCTATCTCTCTTATCAGAAAATAATATTAGTAGCCAAGAGAGTCTCAAAGGCCACTTTTGATCCGATTGTTAGTCCTTGGTCGGACCCGGAAAAGGTCGTTTCCACTGCACTGTTGGGAGGTTAGCTGAGAAGCTTCCTTCCTTGGTGGCACGATACCTCCTTCCTCCCTTGGGTCTCGAGTATACCTCTCAACCAGGTAGCAGAATGCTTATTTAGTACTTGTGCTAAGTTAAGGTACGAAGTCACTCATATAGCATATATGAGGTAGCTTCTTGCTTACTGTTTACTTGTGCTAATGGCTGACTTGGAAGCCAACCTGGAAAGCTATACCTAATTCGATTCGCCATATCTTACTTCTCAATTAATTGAGGGTGGGGTTACGCCAAGGTTAGCTAAGTCCAAATCTCTTTCAATGCCTTTCCAGCGGAGCTATTAGCTTTCACTGGACTTCTCCGTTTCGTACATTATACGGGGAGCAGTGAGAACAAGGTATTCTCTGGCCATCTTTCACCAGGTATGCCTGGATCCTTATAATAAATCGTACCTCTGCGCTATGCTATGAGTGACTGCGTACCTAGCATGCTTAATCCCCTCTCCTTTCTTTCCTCTCGCTTCGCTCTAGTGACAGAGAATAAGCTAGCCTTTCGCTTATATCAAGTGAAAACTCCCCTTTCCCATACACTATGATAGCGAGATTATGACTTCTAAAATCACCTTTCACTTATAATATATAATATATAATATTTTTTAT
>JAIUCV010002788.1:0-41444 GCA_026724425.1 Erythrophleum ivorense | reverse complement strand
TTATAATTCACATTTCTTTCTATCATAGGCCTTATATCTCAACTGCTTACTAGGATTATAGCTCCTTTGAGGAGTTTCCACTCTTAATGATTCCATTTTCTTTGTTTACTACTACATTTGTCTCTTTAGGGCAGGACTTTTCTTACTCTCTTTGCTCACTTGAGGATAGGCAATTTGTAGTCCCTCATCTCAACACTGATAGGCCTAACATATATTCCTCGTACTGGTAGCAAAGAGCAACTACCACTAACTACTGCTAAATTTTGGTGGGATGCTAGCTATTCTCACAGTTTTAATCATTGGAGATATACTATACCACTTGCTTCATTTAGAACTGCACCTAACCTCTTTCTAAATACATAGTCTAGCATGTAGGGATTTCTCTATCCCTTGGTTAGGGCTAATATCTGCTGGGTAGTGGTTGACGGATGTGTCATGCAACTCTCAAAATAAAACTAGGTTGGATTAATTATATAGCTAGTGGCACAACCTAGGTCATCTCCCTTGGAAATGGAGTTCGATGTTTAATTGGATTTTTTCAGTGTTAAAAGACTCTAAAAATTTCCTAACTAAGGGGGATTTGATTGACTTAGACTAATTAAAATGAAATCGCATTAAAATTCCTAATTGCTACCTAATTGATGAATTATAGGTGAATGATGGTCTTGTGACTATCTTTAGACTCATCCTTTGGTATCTACTATCCTTATCCTAATTCAATTGTAATTAATTCTGGTCTAAGTCCCTAATTGTGTTCACAGCAAATGTATCTTGAGTTACCACGTAAGAATCAAGAGATTAACAATCTAATGTTGAATTGAAACCTCAATCCCGCATTAAATCATCAATTCTTATCTTTAAGATCAATGAACACTCAATTTGATTGATTAACCAATTAATTAACCTCTGAATCATCATCCTAAGATGTTTAATTAACCAACTAAACACTAAGGAATCCTCAAATCAAACAATCAAGCACATAATTTCACTCAAGCATTTCATCGAACACCTTCATGGCTTACATAGAAAATTAAAGAATAATGAAAAATTCAATGTTTAATCTAATCAATTAACCAACAAAAAGGTTTCCTAATTAGTGTTTAATTAGCCACTAATTACAATTACAAAAATTCCTAATCAAATACAACTTAACCAAGCTTGAACAAGAAAAAGAAAAAGTGTAGGAAAGTAGAAATTCTTAGCCAAAACTCTGCTTGCAATTCTATGGATTCAAGCTTCTCCAAGAGCCTTCTTCCTTACTAGTCACAGATGGAGATTAGAGCTTCATTGGAGGTGGAATGGAAGATGATGGAATGGGAAAATGGCATGGAGTTACTTTTAGGATGGAGAATGGAAGAAAGGGGCATCTGGATATGACGATGGAGTGGACGAAGGAGCTAATGAATGCGTATGGAATGACGATCTATAGCATGAATGTGACGTGATTTTCTTTAGATGAATGGCATAGACCGCCCTCTGCCTCTGCCTAAACATATATGTTTTAATTCCCTTGTGAAAAGCACGTGTATCTTATTCCATTATTAATCATGTGCTCTCCTTCTCTTCCCTGGATGATTGATGATGGATTAATGTGCATGGCATGAGATGAATCAATTCCCTTGATCTGGAGCTGCCTGTGTGTATTTTTCTCCCAGCTATATTATTATTTAATTTTTTTTTACATTTTACTTTTCTTTCCACGTTGGCTTGCTTTTACACATTCTGCCCTCTCATAAACTTTTATGCTTCTCTTTTTACGTCAGCGCCATGCTCCTCAGCTCCTTCATGTTGCTTCTTTTGTATCATGTGTTCAGCCTTTCTTCACCAAAACTTACGTGTTTGCTTCATCGCAATAATATGTTCTGCATTTTTCTTTATTCCAACCTCTTCTCTTCCCTTGTTTCAATTATTCTTTTCACGTTTTAGAGCTTCTTCTTGTTGACGTGGTTCTGGATAATGTGCTCCTTGTTTATGTTAGCTAGCAGCTCCCAGAACCTATAGCTTCCCATGTGCTCAGCTTTTTCTTTGTTCTGCATGTGTGTATGTTTGTAGCCTGGACTTCTCCCTAGCTCATTCTTCCTCCTCTTTGCTTACTTCTTCTTTTTCGTGTTGCTTCCAAGCTCCTTTAGCCCAACTAAAGATGTAGCTTCTTCTCTCTATTTTTTCTTCTCTTCCCCACGTTAACTTCTTCATGGATGTCCAGACGTGATGCAACGTGGAGCCATACGTGAAAGCCATGCCTTGTAATGTTCCTTCTTAGCTCGTGTTGCTCCTCCATGCTTCTTGTTTCAACTGCTGCCCTTTATTAGTTCATGTTGCTTTTTCGTGTTCTACTTCCATGTAAGCTGCTTTCAAGTTTCTTCTTTCTTAAACTAGAAACTCAAGCCTCCTTCTTCTTTAATCCCTTCAACCTGTGGCTCTTATGATTGTGTTCAAAGCCCAGCTCACGTCTCTTCTTCACTTTTATTTACAACTAAGCTTTTCTTTTGTTCTTGTGTGTGGGTGGGTGCTTACATGCCTTCTTCGTCCAACCCACTATGTAGCTTTTTCTTCTTACTTTATGCACTGTTCTGCCACAAGAGATATAGTTGCTCAAGCTTCATGATCTCGTATTTGTATGAACCCCTGCCTCATTTGTTTCTTCATTTAACTATCTTGTCGTGGCTATTGTATGCTTCTTTTCTTCACCACAAGTCTGCTTCACAAATTTGTGGCTTGCTCTGTTCTTCATTTCCCTCAAACAAAATCCATGTGTCATATTCTGGATATGGAAGGTTCTTCTCTTCTTTAAATCAAATTCTTATTCAAGCATCAATTGCCTATTAAAATCTGCATAAAAAGAATGGAAAGTATTAAGTAGAAATACCCAAAAGTTAGTTTAGATAAATTTAAGCATTACGAACTAATAATTTACAAATTAATTCCTCAAATGTAAAAAATGGCCAATTAAAATCAAATTCCATTCAATTGCATTCATTAAGCCATATTTAATTATTAAAATGCCTAAGTTAGGAGAATTAATAGATATAAAAATCATACTTGTCAATGGTTAATCTGGCTCTAGGTTTAGAAGCTACTTTCTTGATTTTCTCATCCCATGCACTATGCTCATCTCTTAAGAGATCTAGTCAGTGGTCTAACTGTTTGAGTAAAGCCTTCATATCTCTATGTTAATGGTCTACTAGACTCAGGAGGTCTCTAGTCTTTGAGACAAGAGCTAACTGAAACTCTACTGGTCTCTGAGACTAACTATTCTGTAAAATCTATCTCAGGCTTTCATCTCACTAGAGAACTATCATGTTGTGACTGAGGCTCTCTATAACTTTATGGAATCTACTGTGACCTCTAGGTCTACTGCGACCTCTCAGAGCCCTACTAGGGTCTACTGTAACTCACTGTGCTATGCTAGGATCTACTATGATCCATCTCTGGGAGACGTCAAAGTCTAAGATTATTGTATTTGACAGTAAACACATACTCACTAAGTTAGGTAACCATCACTCATAATAACTGAGGTTAAACTTAGAGGCACATCATGCTCTTTGGGCGAAGTGGGTTCTATGTCATCTAATTCCCTAGGATCCCATCATACTGATACTCAAAAGGATTTTAATTTTTTGTTCATCACTCCTCATGGGATCCTCAGATTCCCACTTCAACCCTTTTCTACTTGAGCTATCTTTTCTTACTCTATTGACTTACTTACTTTACATGTACTCGTTCTAACCTTTCCCTTATATCTTGCAGTTTCTAACTATGCCCACATTCTGCTTTTGAGTGCCTTAGCACTAGGGCATCTTACACACTGAGTATGGTTAACATCTATGGCAAGAGAGAGGCTATGCTTTAGTCCCTACTCATTTCATTTACATGTACTATAAGGGACTCAGTGTAACATCCAATTTTCTAAAAAACCAAGAAAATGTAAGGAAACGCGAGAAACGTAACATATAGTTTCTCTGTCAACATACAAAATTCACCAAATACAAAAGGAAGTCCCCCAAATGGAGTAAATTAAGATTTAATAAAATTAGAATAATATTCTAGACTACAAATAATGATGAGTCAAGGCCAGAGGTGTCTTAAAATTGGGGCTAAAATGGATGAAAAAAAAGAAATCAGAAAAAGGTCCCGAAGAGCCTCCAAAGTCAAGTATGAAGGAGCCAAGGATTAAAATGCAAAGAAAAATTATGAGCAGGGCAAGATGTATAAATTGTCCAAAAGTTCAGGGAACCCTAGTTTCACCCTCTATTCATGGCTTTAAGCACGAATATTAAAAAAAAGGCAAGAATCTCAGAAATTTGTGACCCACGATTAAACTCAGTTTGATGAGACGGGTCCAATGATGCCAAGTTATCCAAATAGGCGGATGGGATCCGATCCGGGATCTGGTTATCTCGATCAGTAGCCATGAGCAAAATAGAAAAAGAAAGTTATGACAACTATAGAAATAAAAATAGATAAAGAGTTAAGAAACCCTGAAGGAGTTTCAGGGACAGAATTGCAATAAATGAAAATTTTATAGCACAATCATAATACAAAACGGTGAAAATTACACCTATAGACCCGGATGTTTGATTAACACCAAAATTTATGAGGATTGAGATTAAGGGCCCCTGAACCATGTTTGAAGCTCAGTATGGCCAGAAAGTAGAGGAAATAATATTCATAAATTTTAAAAAGTTCTAAAGGTATATATTGTACCGTAAAACCTTAAGCAGGCTCGGATACCAATTGTTAGACTGCTGTAAGGCCCAATAGGTGATTCTAAAGGCCCAAAAGAGAAGAGAAGATATAATTAGAGTTTTAGAGAAGATGAAACCCAAAGATAAAGATAAAATAAAAGGGAAAGAAGAAAATGATTTTAGTCATTTTAAAAAATTAACCATGGTTAAGTTAGAAACTAACTATGGTTGAGTTAAAAGTTGACCATAGTTGAGTTAAGGTAGTTAACCATGGTTACTATTCATAACTTAAGGGCTAAGAAAAGGTATCCAAGTGTGAGACCAAGAATTTTTGGAAGAAGATATTTAGTTATGAAAATAGAAAATCAAAAGAAAAAGGAATGGAAGGTTAAGATTTGATCTTGAAAAAGTTGATCCAAGGGTCCAAATTTAGTATAACCATTTAGCTTCATCCAAATTCATCTCCTTCACCTCCATTCCACCATTTTCATGCCACACATAAGGGAGGAGGAGAGAAAAACGTGAAGAGAGAGAGGGAGGGAGAAAAAGTGGAAGAAGAAGTGAAACCAAGCAAAAGTACCACCATTGTTCACCAAATTTCTTCATCTTCTCCATCCTCCAACCATTTCCTCCAAAGGGTAGCTGCATATTCATCTTTTATTCAAGGTGAAATGTTGCTCTAAGTGGGAAGAGAAAGGATTTTAGTGTAAGAAAATCAAAGAAAGCAAGGATTAAGCTTAAAGAGTAAGTTTTCTCCATCTTATACTTGCAAATCACATGTTTTAAGCTAGTTTTGTTAAACCCTAGCTATGAGTCATTTTTGGACAGCATATGAATCATTAGAAATGGATTTTATATTTTGAATATGAAGGCCTTGAAATAAAGTTTATATGTTGAACATGAAGGCCATATGAGCTTAGTTATTGTCGTTATATGCTGGGACTTTGAAAAACACAAAAATTATAAGTTTTGGGAAAATAGAAATCATGGGGAGATGCTGTCCGAATTTTCCCAAAATTTTTATGGACTTTTATTGATGTCTTAAAGTCATGTATACCAAATTTCAAGTCCTAAAACATAAAGGAAAAGGCTATGGAATTTTTAGAACCAAAGAAACGCACTTTTGAGCCTAAAATGGAGCTAGATCATATGATGACCAAAACGTGATGTTGGGGCTGGAATTTGATGATGTTGGGGCTGGATTCAAAAGGGTTTTTTCAGCTAGGAATACCTATGGGAAAGCCCCCAAAACTCATGGGATAAAATTCCTAAATTTTAGGCAAGAAATGCATACTATTCAACCATAGTGAATGGGAAGGGAATGAGTTAGATTTCTCCAATTCCAATGGTCCCATTAAGTTTAAAAGGGTCATCCTACTTTAGAAGTTAAGGTTTATGTGTTGATTGTAATAAACTATCATTATGATTATAGGGTTTGATGTTGTTTTGGGAACTCCAAAAGCAAGTATACTGAGTCCCAAGGATTGAGGAGTAAAGTTTGCTAAGGTAGTATTTTTCCTCTCTCTTTCCTTAAGCTTGTATGTTTGTATAATGATGAGTGTTATGCTATATCAAGTTGTCATTTATGCTATAAGATGAGACATGTATGCTTAGATTGTGCTTGGTCTTGTATGAAATTCCTTGTATTGCTATGCGATATGTGGTATCTTGACTAGCATTATGTTATGTACTTACATGCTTGCTTGTGAATGAGATTGGTTTAGTACTACTAAGATTTCATAATCTCACCCCAAATATAACCCATGCTAGGTCCAAGTTCAAGCAAAGAATGTGGAGACATAAATCGAGGACCTTACTTTTATGTACCATATTTTGTCATGTAATTAAATATTTTGTATTACTGTATGTACGAGTTATATTATGGCACTGTAAGGTACTCATGTATGAAATGGAAAGCCATGTATATATCTAACCCTAAAGTAAAAAGAGTATGACTAGCGTGCCTAAGATGCAAGAATGCCTGTGCTTATATAAAGGCAAAATAATAATAATAATAATAATAATAATAATATGACCAATGAGGGGTAAAACTGTTCAATTTGTTGTAGGGGCAACTTTATATGAATTTTATATGTGCTCCACTAAGTAAGTATTTTTCCTGTGTAAAGGGCTTAGAAACCTTGAAGTAGAGTGCTGAATTAACCTCATACGATGTTTCTATAATTAAGTATATATTTTCAAAGTTAAATAAGAATTTAGAAATGACCAAATGAATAGTGAAATTGTATGAGGAAGTTTTAAAATAAAAAGTTTTTATCAGTTCAGGTTTCCGTTGACTCCTCTAAGTTTTATATGAGGTAATTGTAGTAGGAAAAGTGTTATAAAATAAGGTATGACACTCAGGCTATGTATACTAAACTCGTGCTATCCGAATCTGAACATCCCTTACTATTAGTATGTTCTTTTCTATATTACTATTCTTTCCTAGGGATTCCTTTCTACATGTTTTTCTCATCATTTTGATATTACTGGAACCTCTTTACCTCTCTTTTCTGACTCATCTTGTTCTTTAACTAACTAGAATACCTTTAGATTATTGGGACACTTTAGTGATTGATGCCATCATTTGCTATGCATTCAAGTCACATTACTACAGGGTTGGCCATACCCAATGTTATGTAACCATTGTTGCAAGCAAACTATAACATCAAACACTAATACACGGGCACCTCATGATTGAACTCAAAGTCGCTATAGCCAATATATTACAAGTTTCCCAATAATCTAAAGTATCCCTCTCATACTTTTCTTTATCTGCCCTATTCTCGTAGGATACTTAGGAAAAATAAGATTCTTTCTCTACTTCATCTTGAGATCACTTTACATTGCCCAAATGTTTTTACTTTGGGCACTATCATGCTAGGGTATCTATGCCAAGGACACGTGTGCTTTCTCAAGTATTCAAGCACATCAACTCGATATCTATTCTCAATCTAGTATGTCCTTGGCTTGAACACTGTCATATATTCTCTTTCTTTTATCTTTACTATTCTTTTACTTAAAAAAAGGATGTTCTACTACTGGCTATCTCTATTGCTAGTTCGGGTCTCTTTACGCTCAAGAGCACCTGCATTTTTCTTAGGTTCCTCTACTTGTTCACTCTCTGTAACATCAAGGGGGTGTATTCTCTCTTATACTCTTGCTTTGCTCTTAACTAGATCGTCCCTCGGTAAGAAGAATTCTATTTCATGTAGTCCCAGGAATTACATTCTATGGTGCCCTCAGCTTACACTATTTCTCTGCATAATATAAAACTCACCTTCTTAGGTGGTCTCTAGCTCCCTCGGGCTTCCTTGAGAGTACTAAGGCACTAACTGTTTGTCTGAGCTTATTTCTACATTCAGATCAGAGCTAGGCTTTCTCTTTGTACAGCCTCTTTAGCCTTATCCCTAGGAGCACAGTATACTGATTTTAGGGTTCTACTAATGCAATTCAAAATACATATTCTCAATGTCTGGATTCTACTTTACTGAAAATTTATGCTATATTGGGTAGTCTAATCACTCATATTTCTTAACCCTAAATCATTCTTATATTAGGGAGCTCATCTAACTAGCTATTAGACCCCTGTCTATTTACTTTGCTGGGCTCAATTTACTCATTTAGTCATTACTAAAGTGAAGGAATCTCTTTTATAGCTAGTTTCTCAACCTTTCCTTGCTTTCCTTATCACTGTGCTCTACAATTCAGGGGAGTCTATCTAGGGGAATTTGCTAACCACTACTGAGTGGCCTCCCTGACTTAGGATGTTTTATCTTTCCTTTCTCGATCTAGGGAGAACTTTCATTGAGCTTCCTATTAAATTAATTTCCCTTTTTACTTATCTCACCTGGACAATGCCACTAGTCACTTCTCGTAGGCTTTAGCTCATACTTAGTTTAAGTTGCCTATCTCATCAGATCTATAGCTTACAATAACTTAGTACTTTCTAAGCTATTCTCATTCTCTTTTAAGTTTCTATTACCGAGCTACTCATACTCATCTCTAGGTATTACCTATGAGGTACACCTTCCTAGGCCACTTACTATGTGCCTCACTACCGGTAGCCTTATCTTACATAAATTTTAAGGCTACATTAACATTCTGTCATTCAGTGTCTCATAAGGTAGCATCCTAAGCTGAAGTCAATGCCTTAAAGATAGGTCTCAACAACCTTATTGTCCCTATATCTAACTTTCTCTAACATTGAGCTATTTCTCAGTCTCAACTGTTAGGCCCACTGATTTCTTACTAATCTTCCATGACCATTCACTACTCTTTTTCTCTACTGATACTGGGGGTTCTTACTCTCTGTGGGTTGTCTAATCCCTTATTAGTTCATTCCTCAAGTTGGCCTGAATATGACCAATAAGGCATTTCATACTACCATTCACCGCGGCTAACACATCATTTGCCATGACTAATTAGCCTCAAGCTCATCTTAGTTTCCTATCTGAGTATTGGCCGTGGCTATCTTCTTAATTATCCTCGATGAGGAATCTTCTAGATTACCTCGCTGCTTCCTAGAATAATTAGTTGTGGCTAAAAAGTTAATTGGCTGCTGCTAACGGCCTCTGATTGGCTTACTTTTTCATGAATTGGAATTTCATCTTTAGCTACTAACCTGAGCCTCATTACCTTTATATCTAGCCCATCATCAAGCTATAGGATTATACCTCTTGCTTGATTCATACATAACTAACTATCACTTATAGGCTATCGGGCTCTAAAGGGTGTAGCTTGTAACTCAAACCTCTAACCTGAGGAAATTAACTTTTTGGGCTCTAAAACTTATCTAGACATTTGGGTATTGTGACTTGGGGGTAACTCTCTTTCTCATTTCCCCTCTAAATTAGTTCTGTGCAGCTGTAGTCTCATCTCACACTGTACTACATCACTATTCATCTTTGCATTACATGAGACAACTTAGAATGGTCTAAGTATGACTACCAGGGAGAATTAGGCCTCACTTACTCCCTCTAGCAAGCCTCTTCATATCAACAAGATCATTTTTCATTGTTCATATCTGGAGCTTGCCATTGATCCTGGCGAACTATCATATCTTATAGAGCTCTAGTGGTTAGATCATTTAGTTTTGCTTAGGCTATTCTAAAGGTCAACCTTTCTCGATGTTCACTATCTACTCCAAGACCATTTTACAACTTATTTATCATAAACATAGCCATAAACTATCTTCACACACCCAAAATGTCTCATATAAGGCTTTACATAACTATACAAGCCTTTGCATAGCCCTATTGCTACATCCTCAAGCCAAATTCAATCTAAGAGAGCCTGGAACTTTGCTCTGATACCAATAAATGCAACACCATAGATTTCTAACTTTGCCTCATGCTATCTCTAAGTGTCATGCCATATATTTCTCAAGAACACAAGAAAATGGCATATAAAAAGTGAATATTTTTGCATTACATAGGGGATGAAATTTCCATTCGGTGTCCCGTGGGCCGTATGAGCTCATGTATCACATTTTCATATTTAACTACATAGATACAACTTATTTCCATCACCAAAAATGGCCTAGAACTCGCACAAGTGCAAGGAACGCATAAAACATCAAGATGTAGCCTCGGCCAGAAACTTCACCTTTATGCCACAAACTTTAAAAAATCATAAATAATTCTAAAAAAATAAAAATCATATATTCTTTAGTAATATGGAAAGCTACAGATGTCTAATTTATGTAAAAAATAAATGCATGCCACAATAGAGGCTGATAAGAATTGGAAACTGACTGAACAATACAAGAGGTCAGCTATCATCCTTGGTACTGATTTCCAAATTTAAAAATTTATATCTCCCTACTCAGAGGTCTAATTGGGGTGATCTTAGTGCTCATGGAAAACTTATCATGTCTAGTTTATGCTTATAAAATTTAATGAGCATTTGACATCATGTTGCCTATGAATGACATAGACTAAGTTTCTGACCATATGAACAGTACCTATATCAGTTTAGTAGAAAAATGGCAACTTTGGAAATTCACAATTAATTCTACAGAGCTCCAACTGATCTGGTCTTTAGTTTGCCAAAATTATATGGATAATATCTACATATGTGCCAAATTTCATGAGCAAATTCATCCATTTGGTTAGATCTTGACATTAGGCTGTGAAATGGTCAATTTTAAGCTTTACAAAGGGTCCAAATGGTCCAAATTGAGCTCTAAGGCTACCATGACCACTTCAACACATGGGAATGCACCAAAAAGATAATCTAAACTTGTTTCAAAGGTGCATGAACCCATATTTCTCAAACTCACTCATCCAACCTATGATATACACAAGAATGCATATGTCTAGTCTTGTCATTCCATACCCAAACCATGTTATATCATACATTTGGCATCAAATCTTATTTATACATCATATATTTGGGTAATTACATATGATCATATGATTACATAACAATTTCATCATGAAATTACATCATATACGATGTGTATAGTACAAGAGAGACAAAACTAAGCATTTTCATACACTTTGATGTCATTCTCCTTCTAGGCTTGGTGACTTCCATTACCTTGCTCAATTGCTCCACCTAGCATGTTAAGACATTGGAGCTGAGGGGATGAGATTCAAAGAATCCCAACAACTCATCTCCCATCTAATCACACATAAAGTATGCAATAGAAGTCTTAAAAATGCCCGTATAGGCATATCAACATATGTGAGCATTCATAAAACATTATTGGCATTTGAACACATCTTGTTTAGCATACATAGGCTTGCCAAGTGAATGGATTAGCCTTACCCATTCACTTATGGATATTAGACTTACCTCACCCATTTTCTCTAAGAGGTTTTGACTTAACCTTACTCTTGGGAGTCTGCCTCACTCTTGGTTGACTCTCTACTTTGTCTCTGCTAAGTTCTAAGGTTCTTGGATCATCCTCACCATGACTAGAGGGTTCTTGGCTTCTCCACACTCAAGCAAATGAAGACAAGTACATAAAACATCATTTGCATGCATAAGACATCATCATAGTGCCATAAAATAAAAGCTCGTGCTAAAATACTTTTCATAGCTTAAAACATACATACACATGATGATTGTGTCGCGTAATCTCAAATAAAACTAGGTAGAAAAATAAATTTGTAGGTAATGGCGCAACGTAAGTCATTTCCTAAAGAGTTTTTAGCTCTAATTATTTGTGAAAGAGTATTTCAAGTATTACTAATTGGGAATTGTTTAGGGGATTTTGAAATACTAGAATTTAATTGAACTAAATTTGAAATGACAAGAATCAAAAACTTAAGACTAAGTGAAGTAAACAATTAAGAAAATGTGATAGCTAACTTTTAGATGGACTCCCTAGAATTCAATTATGCTTGCTCTCTTTTTATTGTACCAAAATTGGATTTAAATTCTTGTTCATTAGTGTATTCTCTATAAAAACTCTTGAATGACCATCCAAGATTCAATTCACCAATTATTCAAGGATTTTGCAATCACAAGAAACCTTGAAAAATTAATCAATTGAATTAGGAACAAGAACACACTATAGCCAATCCTAATTGCTCATAAAAATCTATTGCACAACCTACTTAAAATGCTAATTAACCAATTAGATTAATGAATTCCTCAAACAATTAATTGCATAAAAATTCAGCCACTTAATCCAACAACCATTGTATCAATTAGCCTATAATCAAGAGGAAATTAAGAGTAAATTGCACAGCCACTAATTCTGGATTTTCCATAAACATATAATGATCATAATTAACAATTAAATAGGAAATACAATCCAAATTAATCCAGCAAATTCCAGCAATGAAATTCCTAAATTAATAGGCTAAACCTAGTCAAATTAATAAAAGAATCAACGTTGAAATTAAAAGAATAAGGAGGAAGAATTTATCCAAATTGGAGAAGAAATGTGGAGCTCAAATATGCATCTAGGGGTATCCTATCTTCAACTAGCCACCAAGAAGATTTCAAGCTATCATGGAGGAATTAAATAAAGGAAATTCGATGACAATAGCGACAGCCATGTGGAAAGATGATGGATGATTTATTCATTCGCCTCTAGAGCTTACAGTCTTCCATCATGTTCTTCGCGTTATTCCTCATTTCCCCAGCCAGTCCGCGTTATTCTTCACCTCTAGCTCTTTTCACGTGCTTTTTTTTATTCATTTCACGTGCCTTCCTTTACTTGCTATACCTAAATTCTTTTATTCCTCTCACGTGGCTCATTTATGGCTCATGTTTGCTCTTCACGTGCTTAGAAAAATTAACCCACAGCTTCTCCCATGTGGTTTGGATGAATGGATTTATGCATGATGTGCTACTCGAGCTTCTTTTCTTTTATTTAAATTCATTCCCATGTAAGCTCCACGTGTTCCTTTGTATATGTTTCATTTATTTAGCTAGTTACGTTGACTTTCTACTCGACTGCATATGTCTTATCTCCATGTGTTCTATAGCTTTCACTCTAGCTCCTCTTTCCCATAGCTTCTTCTTTTTACCTCATTCTTCTTCTTTACCTAGCTTCTTCTTAACTTATGCATCCAGCCCAGCTCCTTTTTGCTTTGCATTTGAGTCTCATCGTGTGCTACTTCTGTTCAAGTCTCATGCGAGGATCCTCACCAACTCGTAGCTTTTCTTCTATGTGTATATGTTTTTGCTTGTGGCTTCTATGTTTCTCACATCAGCTTCAAGTTCTGCCTCTGCATGCTTCTTCTTATCTTAACACATAGCTTTTCTTCTCTACATGACATTTGTTGCTTTCATTTTTTTTGCATCAGACCCGTAGCAATCCACGCCAGCTTCTACTTTCAAATGTGTTTTCTTTCTACAGCCTGTGGCTTTGTGCCTTCTTTCTCTCCACACGTGAGCTACCTCATTCTTCGCTTCAAGCTTTTTTATGTCTTATGTTGTTCTTTTGGACTCGTTGCTTCTTCGTGTTATTCTTCAACCTCAACACCTAAGCCATGCCTCGTGTAGCTTCTGCCCAGTAACTCATAGCCATTCACCCAAGCTCGAGACCTCACTTCCATTAACTTCTTCAGCTCTATTCAGCTCATGTAGCTTACATGGGAACTGCCCATGCTGCAAAAACTTGTGGCTTCCTTACAAGCTTCTTCAACTATTTTCTACCCACATTTGAGCTTCCTTCTCCTCACTTAAACCATGGCTTGCTCATGTGAGAATGCTAAATGCATGGTTGTGTGGCAACATGAGATAGCTTATGAGTATGGATGAATGTGTGTTTGTGAGCTGTGTTGCACCTATTTCATACATGGAGGAGTGTATCAATGTGGGTGTGAGTGCATGTATGCTGATCTCTATGCTACATGGATGGCTACCTACATGAACCTATGCATGTATGTCTATGTGAAGGAGTGCCCATGTGTCTTAACATGTAATTGAAATGGGTGTGTTAGTGTAGTGGCTGGCCCATACTTAAAGTGTGTAAATATTAGGGCTGGACTTGTTGCAACATAAGAGTGTGAGTGTGAGTGATCCAGGTGAGGTAAATGAATGAGTGCTAGAATGAGATGAAGCATGCTCCCCCCTTCCCTCTCTTTGTCAAATCAATTTCTCATTCAAGCTCCAAAAGCCCCTTAAAAATCTACACAAAAGAGTGAGAAAAATCAAATAGGAATATTGAGCGGCTCGTCGTACAACCCTCAAAATAATACTAGGCTGATAAAATATATAGTTAATGGCACAACCTAGGTCATCTCCCTTGGAATTGGCGTTCAATGTTTAATTGAGTTTTCCAAATGTTAAAAGACTCTAAAAATTCCTAAACTAAGGGGTTTTGATTTAATTAAACTAAATTGAATTAAAATTCCTAAATTCTATCTAATTAGGTGAATTATGGTCTTGTGACTAGCTTCGGATTCGTCCCTTGGTATCTACTATCCTTATCCTATTCTAATTGTGATTAATTCTGGCCTAAGAGTTCCTAATCATGTTCATAACAATTTATCTTGAGTAACCACGCAAGATTCAAGAAATCAACGATCTAATGTTGAATTGAAACCTCAACTCCGCATTAAACTGTTAATTCTTGTTTCTAAGATCAATGAACATCCAATTTAATTGATTAACTAATTGATTAACATTTGAATGATCCTAAATATTTAATTAACCAACTAAACATTAAGGAATCCTCAATTTAAACAATTACGTTCACTCATGTATTTTATCGAACACCTTCGAAGCATACATGGGAATTCAAATAATATTGATGTCTAATGCAATCAATTAATCAACAAAAATTACTTCCTAATTAATGTCTAACTAGCCACTAATTATAATTACACAATTTCCTTGTCAAATACATCTTAACCAAGAAAATAAATGAAAGAGAAAAAGTGTAGGAAAAATAGAAAAGTCTTAGCCAAAATTCTAAATTATGCTTCCATGGATTCAAGCTTCTCCTAGGATTTTCTCCTAGCTAGCCTCAAGGTGGATTAGAAAATTATGGAATGTAGATGGAAGATGGATGGAATGGATGAGAAGAGGATGGATGATTGGTTGAGTGGTATATGGCGTGGATGGTGAATGGGATGGATGATGAATGGTGTGTTGGATGGATTGATATATATAGGCATGAGGGAATGGAAGTTGCATGAATGAACTAGGAAATATAAATATGTGGAGGCGTGGTGGACTTGGAGAGACGTGAGATGTGTGGAATTGTAAATGGATCAGAGGCGTGCTGAATTGAATGAAAGAGGCATGCTGAATTGAATGAAAGAGCGTGCAGATGCTGGAGAGGCGTGAATGGATCAACTTGTTTGAATTCCTTCTTCGCGTTATTATTCACGTGCCCAACCTCTCCTTGAGTTTTTTTCATTCTCCACGTCTCATTCATGCTTCTTTCTTCTATACATATATACGATGGGCCCCACTGGTTATTTTATTATATTATTCATGCAATCACGTTCAGCTTCTTCATTTTTTCTGCCCAGTTTCTTTACTTCAGCGTCTTCCACGTGCAGCTTCTCTTCATTCTGCTCTCAAGCTTCTTTGTTTTCAGCTCCAGCTTTGCTTCTTCTGCATCTTATCCTTCTCGTTCAGCTCATCCAGCTCCTGCATGTTCTCTTCTCCTTAGCTTCATGCAACTCCTTCATCCATCCAAGCTCGTGTTTGTTTGCTCATCTCCAGCTCTCAAGCTTCAGCGTCCTCCAGCACGTACTCTTCTTTTGCATGTTTCCTGAAGCTTTCCAATATTTTTCTTGTGCTTTGATTCACTCTAGACCTCCTTTAACTCGTTGCCCTTTCCACGTGATTTCTTCTTCCTTTTCTGCATGTATTTTTTGTGTTCTGGGAGTTCTTTTTGTGTGTCACGAGCTCAGCCAGTAGCTCCCTGTTTCTGCATGTTCTGAAGCTTCCAAACATTCCAGCGTCTTCTTCAATTGCTTCCCACGTGTTTTTCTCCTTCTCTCATGCATCCAGCCCGAATGAATGAAGAAGCTTCCTTCTTTCTCGCTTGAACTCTAGCCACGTTGCTTCCATTTCTGTTCAGCTTGTTTCTCATAGCTACTTCTTTGTTTGTTTCTTCTCTTCACATAAGTATATGGAAGAGTGGATGCTTTCTCTTTTTCTCTTCTTTGTTCCAACCATGTCAACTCTTGTTAACCCATTTATGTGGAGAGTGAAGTTGCATAAGTTGAAGCCTATCTCTCCTTTTGCTCTTCTTCAAATCATTTTTCTATTCAAACTCCATTTATCCATTGAAACTGCACAAAAGAATGGAAATTCTTAATAGGAAGAATTCACAAAATCATTTAAAGAAATTTAAACATTAAAATTCTAAAATCTTGTAAATAATTTCCTTAAGATATAGAAATGGCTTCTAAAACAAAACTTTATCTAATTAAAGTCTTAAAGCCATATTTTATTATTAAAATGCCTATGTTTAGGAGAATAAATCAGATAGAAATATGTGTTTATCAAATATTCACAAAAATATTTAAGATAAATTTATGCATTAAAATCAATCATTTTGTAATTTAATTCCTAAAGTGCAGAAAATAGAATTCAATTATTAACCAATAAAATACAATAAGCCATACTCA
This sequence comes from Erythrophleum ivorense, assembly GCA_026724425.1. Classification (NCBI taxonomy): domain Eukaryota; kingdom Viridiplantae; phylum Streptophyta; class Magnoliopsida; order Fabales; family Fabaceae; genus Erythrophleum; species Erythrophleum ivorense. Next base: position 24,703 of record JAIUCV010002788.1, on the reverse strand, counting down.
ATTATTAAAGTGCAAAAATTAAAAGGAATAAAGTACATGAAAATTAGCAATTATCAAATTCCCCCACACTTAAACCTTTACACTCCTGGGCAAAAGAAAACTAAAACTCTAAGAAAAAGATAATGGAAAGGAAATCAAGAAAAATGGAATTGTGTAGGTCACTTAGCACAAGGAAGCTCAAAGCAAATCAGTAGCTCAATTCTCTAAGTCATATCACTTGCATCAATGTAACAAGTACCATGGCAATTCACTTAACAAAAAATGAAATGCAATGAAAGTCCCTCACTTGGGTTAGTGTTTATCACTCTACTCTTTAGTATTTAGGATGAAGTGCTTACTCTCAAATTCCATCCTATCCAACCTTACTACCATAAGCTTGGCAATCATCTAAATCTCCACCACCAAAATCAAATGCCAATGAATGAATCAAAAGGTCTTTATTATAGTTGTAATGTAGGCTAAGGTATGAGACAAGTGGTAAACAAAAGAATGAAGGAAATTCAAAAAGAAAATTGGATGCTAAAAATCATCAAGAGCATCAAAAGAAGAATAGGAATGGAATGCAAGTGCATTTTAAGGCCCCATTTACCATAAACAAATATATGCACTAAGAACAAATTTTCTTTCTATTTCCTTCTTTTTTTTTATACATTTCAAATGCTTTTCTTTTTCTTTGCTTCTTTTTTTTATTTTATTATTATTATTTTTCTTTCTTCTCTCTCTTTTTCTTGGAATATTTCCAAAGAGGAACAAACAAATGGCCTATAAATGATGTGAAAAATGCACCTTCACCTACCTTAGTAAGATAAATTGCCCTTAATAATCAAAAGCATCCTAATTGAGATAGGTTTGGTTTTCATGGCTAAAAGGCTAAAAAGGAAACATATATAGCTCAAAGGGGGGTAAAGCAAATGGAATAAACATATATAGGCTAGCTTTTTGGCTCTAGCTAAAACAAAACAATAATGAATGCCTTAATCCTTTTCATGCATGGCAAATGAATAAATGTGCCCTTGAATAAGATTCAAGCCAAGTTCTAGAGTAAAATCAAGATAGGAGATACACACTAGAAATGAATAAGTAATGGGTTCAAAATTCTCACAAGGTAAATTGACCATCATCAAATTTCATTAAAGCAAAGCTAATTGCCACTTTACTTGCATTCTCAACACAAGATCAATTCCTTATCAAATCAAGATATATTAAAGCTATGATCCCCTCAATACTAGCAACTTCCATAAAAAGCACAGTTTTTTTTTTCAAAAATTGGAAAATAACACAAAACTTCAACACTTCAAAAATAAAACAAAAGACTAAAAACCTAGAAACTAGAAAAATCAACTAACCAAAACAAAGTAAAACTAAAAATTTTATTTGTATCCCCCCCACACTTAAACATTGCATTGTCCTCAATGCCAGCACACAATCCAATCAACAAAAAGACAACATAATATAAAAGGGGAAAGGGAAAGAGTACAACCGGGGATTAGGGTGGGTCATGAAGTTGGAGCTCCTCCTTGTCATCCCTTGGAACTCCTTTATGAAAGTGCTTGAACCGATATCCATTAACTTTGAATTTAGCTCCCGTTTGCTCATCCAAAAGCTCAACTGCACCAAAAGGGAAAACATTAAAGACTATATATGGACCTTCCTATTTAGAATAAAGTTTACCTACCATAAGCTTCAAGTGGGATTTATAAAGTAGAACTTTTTGGCCGACAATAAACTCCTTTCTTGCAATCATCTTGTCATGGAACGCCTTTGTCTTTTCTTTATAGATCCTTACATTATCATAGGCTTCCAACCAGATTTCTTCAAGCTCTTAGAATTGAAATTTTCTATAAAACCCCACTCCATTCAAATCTAAATTGCTTTTCTTCACAGCCCAGTAAGCTTTGTGCTCCACTTCTACCAGTAAGTGATAAGCTTTTCTAAATACTAGTTGATAGGGTGACATGCCAATAGGAGTCTTGTAGGCAGTCCTATAGGCCCAAAGTGCATCATCTAACCTCTTGCTCCAATCTTTCCTATTTGGCTGCACTGTTTTCTCCAAAATTTGCTTCACCTCTCGGTTAGAAGTCTCTGCCTGGCCATTTGTTTAAGGGTGATATGGAGTAGCTACTTTATGCATAACACCATACTTGCTAAGCAAGTTGTGCATACTCCAGTTGTAGAAATGAGTGCCCTGGTCACTGATAATGGCTCGGGAATACCAAACTTGCAGAAAATGTGAGAGCGAACAAACTCTACAACCACAGAAGCATCATCAGTTCTAGTGGGTTTTGCTTCCACCCACTTCGAAACATAATCAACAACCAATATGATGTACGTAAAGCCAAAAGAAGTAGGAAAGGGTCCCATAAAATTAATGCCTCACACATAAAAGACTTCACAAAACAAAATGGGATGCTGTGGCATTTCATTTCTCCTAGATATGCTACCTGTTTGTTGACACTTGACACATCTTTTACAAAAATCAAAGGCATCACGAAACAAAGTAGGCCAATATAATCCACTATCTAGAACCTTCCTAGCTATGCATTTTGGACTAAAATGACCTCTACATGCAAGTGTGTGATAAAATTTCAAAACAAAATCAAATTCTATATCAGGCACACAACGTTTAATTACTTGGTCACTACATAGTCTCCATAAGTATGGATTATCCCAAATATAATACCTAGCTTCACTCCTAAACTTATTTAATTGAAGTTTATTCAAATCAACAGGTAGTTCAGAAGTAACTAGATAATTTACTAAGTCTACATACCATGGGTAGAAACTATGCACAACATACAAATGCTTATCAAGGAAATCATCATCAATAGGTAAGGAATCTACCTTTGGAGCCTCAATTCTGCTCAAGTGGTCTACCACCAAGTTTTCAGCCCCACTTTTATCCTAGATGTCAATATCAAATTCTTGAAGTAGAAGCATCCATCTGATCAATCTTGGCTTTGCATCAAGCCTTTTCAGCAAGTACTTCAAGGCTGCATGATCAATAAAACAATAACTTTAGTATCAAGCAAATATGATCTAAATTTATCCAAAGCAAAAACAATAGCAAGAAACTCTTTTTTTGTGGTTATATAATTTGCTTGGGCCTCATCCAAAGTCTTGGATGCATAAGCTATCACATGGGACCTCTTATTCACTTTCTGGCTCAAAACTGCACCTACAACAAAATTAGAATCGTCACATAAAAGCTTAAAAGGGAGGTTCCAATTAAGGGGTTGAATAATGGGTGGGGAAGTCAATATTTTCTTAAGATCATTAAAAGCTATTTTACATGCATCATCAAAATAGAAATCAACATCTTTTTGTAACAGCTTAGACAATGGCAAAGCAATTTTACTAAAATCCTAAATGAATCTTCTATAAAAACCTGCATGACCTAGAAAAGACCGAACCTCTGGAACACATGTTGGGTATGGTAGAGAAGTGACAACATCTATCTTAGCTTTATCAACCTCTATGCCCTATTTAGATATAATATGACCCAATACAATGCCTTTTCAAACTATAAAATGACACTTTTCAAAATTAAGTACAAGGTTCTTCTCTATACATCTTGCAAGGACTCTATCTAGACTACATAGACAGTCATCAAAAGAGTTCCCATATACAGTGAAATCATCCATAAAAATTTCTATACAATGTTCCAGAAAATCACTAAAGATGGAAACCATGCATCACTAGAAAGTTCCAAGGGCATTGCAAAGACCAAAAGGCATTTGTCTGTAGACATATGTTCCAAATGGACATGTGAATGTCACCTTCTCTTGATCCTCCGGGGCTATGCATATCTAGAAATAACCTGAAAATCCATCTAGAAAATAATAGTGAGACTTCCCAGCTAAATGCTCAAGCATCTGATCAATAAAAAGGAGGGGGTAATGATCCTTTCTAGTGACTAAATTAAGCTTTCTATAGTCAATGCAAACCTTCCAACTATTCTGTACACAGATGGGCACCAATTCATTATATAATTATGGTGTTACATGAAACATATACAATAAGGGATTACATCATATGTCACTCATATGGCTACAAAATGGCAAATTTTCACACTTTGTTGTCAATCTTCTTCCTTTAGGCTTAGTGGCTTCCATTCCTTGGCTCACTTGGTCCACCTAGACATGTTAGACATGTGAGGAGGAAGGGATGAGATTCTAGGAATCTCAATAGCTCTTCTCCCTTTCAATCACACATAAAGAATGCAAATCCAAGTCTAAAAATGTATGCATGAAAATCATGGAGCATGTAGTCATTCATGAAATATTTCTAGCATTCAAAAAGTCATACAAAACATACATAGGCTTGCCAAGTAAGTGGTCTAGCCTCACTTATTCTTTTCAAGGATTTTGGACTTGCCTTACCCTTTTTCTTAAATTCTTTGAACTAGGCCTTACTCTTGGGAGATTCTTGGCTTTGTCTCAACTATTCTTGAGGGTTCTTGACTCATCCTTACCATGGCTAGTGGGTTCTTGGCTTTATCACACTCAAGCAAACCAAAGTAAATACACATAGCATCATTTGAAGACATAATCTAACATCATGGTACCATAGCATATAGATACATGTTAAGACATTTTTCATAACTCAAAATATACATACACACATTAAAAGACAAGATAAACATCTATTCATGCATGAGAGAAAAAAGAGAGAGCTACCTTTGTCACAATTGCACACTTTCTTTTCTTGAATTTAGTTCCTCTCCCACGACCACACACTCACAAGAAGGTGGAACTTGTTTCCTTCGGCCTAGACACATCATATGGAAATCAATTTCACTCTTGGAACAAGTTCTAAGGCTATATATTCATTTTAAGAGCTAGGTTATGCTTATGTTTCATTTATAGTTCCATAATGCACTTAATGAAGCAACCTTAGGAAAACATCATCTTGGCTCCATTCTTTCTATCCATTTATGATTCTTGACTCCTTTAAAGCCTCTTGGAGTCATCACATAATTAATTCAAGGAGCCTAGTTAGGTGTTGCTTCTTTAAGCCATAATTTGGAACCTATGATATCATCTCACTATCCATGGCTTCTAAAATTTTTTCAAGGCTTCCTCTCATTCTCTTCCATCATATATGACTCAAAATGAAGCTTAGAACAAATTAAAACTATCCCTTGGTACTCTTTCTAGCCTAAGCCAAAACCATACCCTACATGAGCACCAAGTAAGTTTGCTTTATTTTCTTGATGGAAGATGCATATGGGAAGCTTCTTAGGGATCTCTAGAGCTTATCCAAACACTCAATTTGGCCTAGGAATTATTGTATTAAAATAGATTTTAAAGAAACACTTGAAACCCTAACTTTTCTATCTTGAAATCTAATGGATATTTTGTTGTTTCCTTTGCATATTCTTGTTCTCCTCCCTCATTTTCCTAAGGTTTATCCTTGGTTTGGTTCAAATTTCATTCCTCCTTGGTTATCCATACATAAGGCGAAATGAAAGGGAAGAAGAACAAGGAGACTCAAGTTGAGAAAGTAGCAAATTACCTTGGATTTCTAGCCTTTCTTGGATGCTTCTTCCTTTGCTTGGATTCTCCCTTTGAATTTCGAAAATCTCCCCTCTGTTCTGACCTCAAAATGGACCCAAAAACTTCAACAAAACTATAGAAAGAAAGTTGAGAAGGAGAAGAACAACTTTGCTAAAGGAAAGACTAAGAAATTCCATTGATTTCATACCTTTATCTTGGGTTTTTCTCCTCCCTTTCTCTCCTCTCTTGTATGCCTAAATTTTTTAGTCTCTCCCTCTATTTTTGGGCAAAAAAAATTAAGTGGGGAAGGGAGAAGAAGTGGCATGAAACTTAAAGAGGCTTCAAGAGACAATTTACTTTAAAATTTTCCATTTATGTCCCTTAACCTTGGCATTTTTATTTCTAGTTCATTTTAGCTCCTTTTTCAGAACTGTCTTTTCCATCATAAAATTTAGGTCCTTAATCTTATAAAATGCCTTTGGAATCATTTAAATTGGAGCTAAAACCTTCCTGAACAAAACAGTCAAAGTTTAGATCAACCGATATTAGAAAGCATACATCAGAGGGTTTTAACTATCTCGGGACTTCTTATGGTTTTCAGGACCTCTGAAAAGCCCAGAGAACTCAAATTTACCATTTAAAAAGCCCTCCTATGAGAATTCTAATTACCCAAAATCACAAAAAAGGTCATTATGTTTCATAACTATTTCGTTAATTTTTGTTTGGCCATTTTAGCCTCTTTTTCAGGGTACCATGGCCTCCTAAATTCATTATTTAATGTTCAGATTATTATTCTAAATTTTCTGGACCTTAACCAATTCATTTCAAAGGACTAACTTTGAAAACGTATTCATTTTTGTCATTTTAATGAAAATCAGACATTACAATTAGAAAGACCAAAAGGCATTTTTTTGTAGGCAAACATTCCAAATGGGTATATGAATGTTGTCTTTTCTTGGTCCTTCAGGGCTATGCATATCTAGAAATACCCTAAAAATCCATCAAAAAAATAGTAATGAGACTTCCTTGCTAAATGCTCAAGTATCTTATTAATAAAAGGGAGGGGTGTAACATCCGATTTTCTGAAAATGAGAGAAACGTAATATACAGTTTCTCCGTAAATGAACGAAACTCATCGAATACAAAAGGAAGTCCCCTAAAATGACTTAGTTAAGGTCCCAAAAAATTTAAGAAGAATTTTAGACTCCTAAAATTGAGAATCCCAGGCTCAGATGGAAAGAAAAATGGAGCTAGAATGAAGAAACAATTTCTTACGAAAAACTTACAAAACGTAATGGTATTTTCATAATTTTGAACAAATTTTGAAATTTACATAGGAAGGCTTTTAAATGAAAACTTTGAGTTCTCCAAGGTTCTCAGAGGCCCTGAAAACCATGGAAAGCCTCGGGACAGTTAAATCCCTTTCGGTGAACGTTTTTCAACGTCAGTGTGCCCGAACTTTAATGAATTTGTTCAGGAAGGTTTTAGCTCTGATTTGAGTGATTCCAAAGGCATTTTACCAAATTGGGAACCTAAATTTCATAATGGAAAAGATGGTTCTAAAAAAGGAGCTAAAACAAAGGAGAAACGAAAATGCAAAGAAGGAAGGGCAAAATGGGAATTTTTGAAAAGTGTAACTTCCTCCCACCTATATATATATGATGCGTCCTTCTTCTCCCTTCATGTTGCACGACCAAGTTCTGCCCAAAACCAGAGGAAAACCCTAGGGAGAGTGGCACACAAGAGGATGGCAAAGAGGAGGAGAAATCAAAGGCTTAAGGTATGAAAATTTAGTAGTTTTTCATGCTCTTTCTCTTCCAAACCTCTTCTCCTTCATTCTCCTTTATTTCCTTTGATCAAAATGAAATTTACAAATCTGATTTAAGGGAGAAACTTAGGAAAAATTTTGGATTTGAAGAGAGGAGCTTGGAGAAAGCAAGAAAAAGCAAGGAAACTAGATAATTTCTCTTCCTATGGTTGCTATCTTCATCCTCCCTCCTTCTCCATTTTGCCTTACATGAGAAACCATAGGAGGATTTGATTTTTAGGCAGAACCAAGGATGAATCTAAGGGAAAAGGGTGTGAAGATTAAGAATATACAAAGGAAATTAATAAACAACCATTAGATTTCAAGATGCAAATTTTAGGGTTTTATGTGTACCTTGTAAAATCTGATTTTGTATGATGATTCCTAGGTCTAAATAAGAGTTTAAATGAGTTTCCAAGATCCCTAAGATGCTCTCCACATGCTTCCTCCTTCAAGAAAATTAAGAAAAATCCATAGAGACCAACAAGCCTCATGGTCTCGCCCTAAGGAGGTTGGGATAGCTAAGAAGAGTTTTAAATTTCTCTAAACCTATTCTTGAGTCATATATGATGAATGAAAATGAGGGGAGGCCTTGGAAAAAATTTAGAACTCATAGAAAGTGAGTTGGTGCTTTAGGTTCCATACTAAAGAAGCAACATGTAGTTAGGCTCTTTGTTTTAATTGTGTGATGACTCCAAGAGGCTTAGAAGGAGTCAAGAATCATATTTGAAAGGAAATAATGGACCCTAGAATTTATTAGAGGGGTGTTGCTTCATTAAGTGCAATTATGGGAACCATAATGGGGTCTATAGAACAACCTAGTGTCTAAGCAAGTTGTATGGCCTTAGAATTTATTTCATGAACCTAATTGGCTTCCATAAATTATGTTTAGGCCAAGAGAAACCTTCCCTACACTTTTAGTGTGTATGAAGCCAAAAAGAGGAGCTTGAATCCAAAGGGAAAAGTGTGTGATTGTGTGCAAGGTAGCTCTCTCCACCTTCTCTCATGCATGGATGTATGCTTAGCTTGTCTTAGAATATGTGTATGTGTATTTTCAAGCCATGAAAAGTATGCTAGCATGATTTTATATGCCATGATTTCATGATGACATATTATATTTCTAAATGATGTTATGATGTATGCTTAGGTTTGCTTGAATGTGGTGAGGCTAAGAACCCTTAGCCATGGTAAGGATGAGCTAAGAACCCTTAAGATTAGTTGAGACAAAGTAAAGAGTCTCCTAAAAGCATGATGGGCTCCTAAGAGCATGGTTGAGTCCAAGAATGTCTTAAAGAATGGGTGAGGTAAGTCCAATATCTACAAGAAATTGGGTGAGGCCAATCTACTTGCTTGGCAAGCCTTTGTATGCTATGTATGACTTTCTCAAAGGATGAAAATGTTTCTTGAATGCTTGCACATGTCTACATGACCATACATGCATTTATGAGACTTGTTTACATCTATTTTGTATGATTGAATGGGAGATAAGCTATTGGGATTCTTTGAATCTCATCCCCTCCTTTTCAATGTTCTAACATGCTAAGTGGACCAACAGAGCAAGGAGATGGAAGCCAACCACTTGAGAAAAGAGAGTATGACATTGAAATGTATGAAATTTGCTTCTTTAAGGCCATCAAGGTGGCAAATGTTGTCATCTATGGTTGTATATGACCTATAACCTCTTGAACATGTGTAATTATGTTAATAAGTAATGTATGAATGAGAGTTAAAGTTGTATGTATGAATATGCACATTTTGGTTATGTATTGGCAAGTTTTCATTATGGAAGTATGTGTATAATTACATGTGGCATAGCCAAAATGAGAGGCATGGAGTTTGGGAACATTTGGGCAGCTCAAATAAGTCCTAATTATGCTTTTAGACTTGCCCAAGAGGTGCTAAACCCTAAGGAAAGCCATTTGGACATTTTGGTATCCAATATGGAGCCAAAATTGACTAATTTAGAACCCTATATCCCTTTTTGTCCAAATAAGCTCTTCTTGATCTGAGATTTGGTATGCAATTAGAGCTTATTGAGAGCTTTTTGGAAAGCTAATGAACATAATTTTCAAAGGTCTTCAAAATACTTGATGAATTTCCAAAATTGACAAATTTTTTGATTTTGGTCATGTCACGTTCACTCAGGTCCAAAAATAAAATATGTCACATAGGTCTCAAATGATGTCCAAGTATCACAAAATTTTATACAAAGAAACTAGACATTTCTAGTGACATGTGCCAGCTAGAAGCACCTTATTTGGAGGTCTAGAGAGTGAGATATGAATTTTTAAAGATTTCATCCAGTATCAGAAACTTCACCTGACCTCAATCACTGTTCTATTGAATTTTGAGGTCTGGACATACCTGAGATGGTTTGGAGTTATTTTTTCCCTCTAGCTAATATCCACAACTTTCCAGATTGGTATCATTTACATAGATTGGATTTTCTTGGAATTAATTGGATATTTTTTAAATTTACTTCAAAAATCTGTGACAGCACCAGTGGATTGTTTGACCTCTAGACCTTTTCGAATGTCAAACGTCCTCTGTGATGGATGTTATGGTCTGAACATATTTTTAGTATGAAGTGAACATTTGTATCTTTCCAGAATAGCCAAGAATACATGATTTTTATTTTTTTTAGAATTAGTTATGATTTTCCAAAATTGTGACAGAAATGAGGACAAATCTAGCCAAAATTATATATGTGTATTTTGAGCTTCCCTTTGAGCTCCACGTGATGTAGGCCACTTTTGATGATCCAAATAAGTTGTATTCATGCATTTAAATATGAGAATGTGATGTATGAGTCCATATGGCTCACGGGACTCTAAGAGAAAAAATTTTTGTATAGCGTAATGCAAAGAAATGTAATATTTTGATGCTATTTTCCCACTTTCTAGTGTAATTCATGGCATGAAACTTAGAAGTAACATGAGGCAAGGTTAGAAATGCATGGTGTTACAAGGGGGTAGTAGTCTTTTCTATTGATAGAGTTAAGACCCCTATAATCAATGCAAAACCTTCAGTTATTTTGCACACAAGTTAGCACTAACTCCTTTTAGGAACTACCTGCATAGAACTAAACCACTATAATCTCTGTCATTTTAGGAACCACCTACATAGAACTAACCTACTAGCTATTAGAATTTGGATATATAATACTAGTAGATAAAAGTTTAGATACCTCCTTTTTAACCACATTAACAATAAGTGAGTTGAGTCACTATTGAGGTTGTCTTACCAGTTTAGCATCATTTTGTAATATTTGGTTCTTTGAAAATGAGAGAAAATGCGAGAAACATAACGTACAATTTCTTTATAAACATACAAAATTCACTTAATACAAAAAGAAGTCCCCTAGATAGAGTGATTTAAGGTCCCAAAAAAATTGTGTAGTATTCTAGACTCCTAAAAATGAGAATCATAGGCTCAGACAGAAAGAAAAAGAGGAACTAGAATGAAGAAACAAAATTAAACGAAAGGTTAATGAAACATAATGGCATTTTTGTAATTTTGAGCAAATTTTGGAATTCTCAAGGTAGGGCTTTTTAAAGGAAAATTTTGAGTTCTTCAGGGTTCTCAGAAGCTCTGAAAACTATGGGAAGCCCTGAGACAGTTAAAACCCCTCTGGTGGACGTTTTCCAATGTCAATTGACTCAAACTTTGACAGATTCGTTCGAGAAGGTTTTAGCTCTGATTTGAGTGATTTCAAAGCATTTTATAAGATTGAAGATCTAAATTTTATGATGAAAAAGACAATTCTCAAAAAGGAGCTAAAACAAGTTAGAAATGAAAATGCCAAGAACGAAAGGCAAGATTGAAATTTTTGTAAAAGAAGCTTCAAGAGACCCCTTCTTATTTCACGCCCTCCTTCTCCCCTCTTCTAGACTGACCAAATTCTGCCCCAAAACTAGAGGAGAAAGCCAACTCCTAGGCTCACCAAAGGAAGAGGCTCTGAAGGGAGAAAAGGCAAGGAAAAAGTAGGAAACTCCATGGAATTTTAAGCTCTTTCTTTAGCAACATGTTTCTCTTCCTTCTCCCCTTTCTCCCTATGGTTTTCTTAAAGCTTTTGGTGCTGTTGTAAGGGCAGAAAAGAAGGGGAAATTCGGATTTGAAGAGAGGAGGGCAAGCAAAGTGAGAAACAAGCAAGAAGAAGTAAGGAAACAAGGTAAATCTTCATTCTTATGGTAGCTACTTCTTCTCCCTTTTCTTCCTTGGTTCGTCCAACATACGAAGGTCTAAGAAGGCTTGGATTTTGGGTAGAACCAAAGTGTGAATCCTAGGAAATTGGGTGTGGAGAATGCGAATATGCAAAGAAAATTAACAAAGAACCATTAGCTTTTAAGATAGCATCATTTGGGATTCAAGTGCTCAATGAAAAATCTGAATTGATGTAATTGTTTCTAGGCCTAAATGAGTATTTAGATGGTCTCTTAAGATCTCTAGGAGGCTTCTCATGTAATACCATATTATTTCTAACATTTATCCTTCTCTTAGAAGTGGGAATATGCACTTTATCAAAGAGATCTCAAGAAAATGTATTAAATTGTGTTGTGTAGTGGATAAATTTTTCATTTCTCGTGTTTAGGACCCATGAACTCATCAACAACATTCTCTAATTATTTTCCATATGTAAAAGTCATAACATTCTCAAAAAATGGCACAAACCACGGATCAAGGGTCAAAAACCCAAAAATTTCTTCATTTCTCGCAGCTGTACAGTGTAGATTTAAAGGGAAACTTTGAAAAATCATAACTAAATCTAGAAAAATTAAAATCACACAAACCATATCTTTCTAGAAATCCCTAGATATTAAATTCACAATAAAAATAATTCTAGGACATAAAAATAGCCTTTAGACCACGTTTGATGATGAAATAGGCACAAAGGTCTGGCTATCCCTGGTACCGATACAATTTATTGTCAAAAATATCCAATTAATTTCAAAAAAATCCAATTCATACAAATGATAGCAATATGGAAACCTACAGATGTTAGCTAGTGGAGAAAAATAACTCCAAAGCAGTCCAGGTACGTCCATTCCTCAAAAACTAATCAAATAATGACATAGGTCTAACTAAATGCCTGATATTGGACAACAACTTCAAAAATTAATATCTCCCTCTATAGACATCCAAATGAGGTTCTTCCAATTGGCACAAGTCATTAGAATATTATAGTTTCTTACTGTAAAATTTTGTGGCAATTAGACATCATTTGCCCCATGAGTGACAGAGTTTCATTTTGGACCATAGCTATAGTAACAGTGACCAATTCAGAAAAATTTTCCAACTTCGAAAATTCATCAAATATTCTGAAAACCTCCAAAAATTCTGAAATTTATCTTCCTAAAAATATATCAACAAGCTCTAGATGCATGCCAAATCTCATACCATGAAGAGCTCATTTGGATAAAAAGTGACATAGCCTCACAAAATGGTTACTTTTGTTCTATATGAGGTACCAACTTAATTCAATTAGTCTTCTTTAGTGTTTGGCACCCCTTAGGCAAGTTTAAAAGCATGATTATGACTTGTAGGAACTATCCAAGTGGTCCCAAATACCATGCATCTCATTTTGACTATCCCACACCTAAAAATACATACATTCAAGTGTGCACCCAAGTGTTCAATTTCCATATTTCCATTGTCTTGGCACCATACAAGGTTCATACATCATTCATACATAATATTATATTTGTTCATGGTCTTACATTTCAATAATAACATGTACAATATCACTCTCATATTGATACACAAAGAAAACTACAAAAGGTTTAAAGTATAGCCCTTCAAGGCTCTTTGGCTTGCTTTCTTTGCTTCTTGTGAGCCACTTAGACAATTCAAGATGGAAGGAGAAAAGGGAGTGAGATTCCAAGAATCTCAATAGCTCACACACTCATTCACACACATTCAAGGCATATACACATCAAAGCATATGTATGGAAGGTATGGCAACCATAAAGTATACAAGGTCACAATTCTCATGCCACTTATTCACATTCAAGCCAAGACCTTGCTCTAAGGACTTTTGGTTTTGTCTCACCCCATTTCTAGGACTTTTGGATTGGCCTCACTCTTGGCCTAGGGACTTTTGACTTGGCCTCACTCTTTCAAGAGACTTTTACCCTTGTCTCACCCATGCCATGAGACTTTTGGCATCTCCTCACCTTCATTAAGGGACTTTTGGCATCGCCTCACCATTATGAGCCATTTTCACAACCATAGCCATTCAAGAAGACTCATTGGTACCAATGTAAAGTTAAGGCATCAAGTGGCATATCATCAAGTCACAAGAACACACACAAGCTCTAAGGACTTTTGGTTTTGCCTTACCCCATTTCTAGGACTTTTGGATTTGCCTCACTCTTGGCCTAGGAACTTTTGACTTGGCCTCACTCTTCCAAGAGACTTTTGCCCTTGTCTCACCCATTCCATGAGACTTTTGGCATCTCCTCACCTTCATTAAGGGACTTTCGGCATCGCCTCACCCTTATGAGCCATTTTCACAACTATAGTCATTTAAGAAGACACATTGGTACTAATGTAAAGTCAAGGCATCAAGTGGCATATCATCAAGTCACAAGAACACACACAAGCATACAATAACATACATATGCACACAAGAACATAAAGAGAATGAGGTGGAGAGCTACCTTGGATTTATGCAAGCTTTTCTTAATCCTTTTCCTTCCCTTTTTGGGTCCCACAAGTGCACCTAGGTGGAGTAGGGTTCTCTTGGCCTAGCCACCATAAACAACACCCAATTACTCACTTGAAGCAAGCCAAGATACTAAACTAAAACTTGAATACATACTTAGTCTCATAAGTGGCATAATAGTTCCATAATTGGCCCAATGAAGCAACTCTTATACTTTGAGTTCTAGGCTCCATTCTCTTATTATTTCTAGGCTTCTTGGACTCCTTAGTCCTTGGAGCCCTCACACATTCACTTGCACAATTGGAAAATCAAGTTGCTTCTTAAGACACCATTATGGACACCATTGCTCCATCTTCCAATCTATGGCTCTTAAATTTTTTCCAATGGTTTCTCCCATCTTCTAACATCATATAAAGTATCAAACCTAGGCTAGAGCAAATTAAAATACTCCCTAGCTCTATGAACTAGCCTAGGTCGAGATATGCACCAAAGAAGGAGTTCACAAGCTTCTTGCTTTTTCCTTGATGGGAGAACTATTTGGGAGGGTTTCTAGAGGTCTTAGGAGCTCAAGGAAACATTCAAATAACCAAGGAAACATTCACATAAAATCATATTTTACAAAACCCTAGAAAACTCCACACTTTCCTAACTTGAGTTTTATTAGTTTTCCTTAGAATTTCTTGCCATATTCCATCTCCCCATGGCCTAAAACCCTTGTTTCTCTCTTGTTTTTGGACAGAACTTCCTTCTCCCATATGGTTCTGATTTAAGCTGAAACTCAAAGCAAGAGGAAGCAAAGGGAAGAAACAATTCAAAGCATGAATTACCTTGGATTCCAACTTAGTTTCAAGAGTCTTTCTCCTTAGTTTGCTTCCCTTTAAGAATTTCAAACTTCCCCCTCAATATTTTGGATTGAAATAGAACTAAATATCTCAAATAAACCATGGAAAGAAAGCCTAGAAAGAGAATAGCAAAGTTGGAAGAAGAAAGAGCATGAAATTCCATGGATTTACCTACCTTCTCCTTGATTTTTCTCCTCTTTTTCTTCCCCTTCTAGTGTGCTTAAGAGAGCAGATCATATTCTATATTTTGGGCAGAAAATTTCGTGCTTAAGAATGTAGGAGAAGAAAGGAGAAGTGTGTGGGAGTTTTTTTAGAAGCATACTTTTTCAAAAATTTCAATTTCATCCTTCTATTATGGCAATTTTGTTTTGGCTTTGTTTTAGCTCTTTTTTTAGAACTATCTTTTCCATTATAAAATTTAGATTCCCAATTTAATAAAATTCCTTTGGAATCACTCAATTTGGAGCTAAAACCTTACCGTATGAATCCATCAAAGTTCAGGCTCATCAACGTTAGAAAATGTACATTGGAGGGGCTTTATCAATCCTAGGGCTTCTCATGGTTTTTGGGGCCTCTGAGAACCCTAGGCATCTCAAATTTCCAATTTAAAAAATCCTCCTATGTGTTTTTCTAGAAGTTGTACTTATTTACAAAAATGCCATTACGTTTCGTCAGTTTTTGTCACAAATTGTTTCTCCATCCTAACTCTGTTTTTCTTTTGGTCGGAGCCTAAAATTATCATTTTTAGGCATTTAGGACTCTATTCAAATTTTTTGGGACATTATCTAGCCCATTTCAGAGTACTTGCTTTTATACAGCTCATTTCATCATTTTATAAAAATTACGTTCGTTACACCTCTATGCATCTTCCATCAAGAAAATGAAGCGAACCCACTTGGTACTCAAATGGAGCATGGTGTCAGCCTAGGCTAAAAAGAGTACAAAGGGGAATTTTTAATTTGTTCCAAACCTATTTTTAAGTCATATATGATGGAAGAGGATGAGAGGAAGCCTTGGAAAAATTTTAAAAGCTATAGAAAATGAGATGATATCATAGGTTCCATATTATGGCATAAAGAAGCAACACCTACCTAGGTTCCTTGATTTGATTGCGTGATGACTTCAAGAGGTTTAAATGGAGTCAAGAATTATAAATAGATGGAGAGAATGGAGCCAAGATGATGTTTTCTTAAGGTTGCTTCATTAAGTACATTATGGAACCACAAAAGAGCCATATGAACTACTTAGTTTTTCTAGTGAATGTATGGCTTTAGAATTTGATTCAAAAATATAATTGGCTTCCATATGATGTGTTTAGGCCAAGAGAAATGATTTCCACCTCCTTGTGTGTGTGAGGTCGAGGGAGAGGACTTAAGGCTCAAGGAAAAAGTGTGTTTGTGTAGCAAAGGTGGCTCTCTCTACTTTCTCTCATGCATGAATGTGTGTTTAGCTTGTCTTTGAATGTGTTTATGTGTGTTTTAAGTCATGAAAAGTGTTCTAGTATATGCCTTTATTCCATGGTATCATAATGTTGTAATATGTTCTTAAATGATGCCTAGTATGTGTGCTTGGGTTTGCTTGAGTGTGGTGAAGCCAGAACCCTTAGCCATGGTGAGGATGAGCCAAGAACCTTTGAAATTGGTTAAGACAAAGTAAAGAGTCTCGTAAGAGTGAGGTTGAGTCAAAACCTCTTAGAGAAAATAGGTGAGGCAAGTCCAAAATCCATAAGAGAATGGGTGAGGCTAATCTACTTACTTGGCAAGCCTATGTATACTATATATGACTTGTTCAAATGCCAATGATATTTCTTGAATGCTCATACATTTCAATATGCCCATACATGCATTTTTAAGACTTGTATTGCATTCTTTATGTGTGATTGAAAGGGAGATGAGCTATTGGAATTCTTTGAATCTCATTCCCTTCTCTCTAATGTCTTAACATGCTAGGTGAATGAATTGAGCAAGGTAATTGAAGCCACCAAGCCAAGGAGAAGAAGATTAACAACCAAGTGTATGAAAATACCTACTTTTGTCTCTTTTGTAGCCATACACAAGGCATATGATGTAATTCCATGATGAAATTATTATATAATCATATGAACATATGTAATTATCCAATTATTTGATGTATGTATGAGTTTTAGTGCCAAATGAGTAGTAATGTGCATTTTAGGTAGTGAATGGCAAATTCAAGCATGTCAAAATCTTGTGGATGGCATGTGGTGAGAGAGTGAGTTTCTGATTTCTGGGTTTATGCACCTTTGAAGCAATTTTGGACCATTTGGACTCTTTTGATGATACAAAATGAGTAATTTTACAACCCAAGGTCAAGATCTAAACAAATGAATGAATTTGCCTATGAAATTTGATACACTTGTAGATATTATCCAAATATTTTTGGAAAGCCAAAGACTAGATTATTTGGAGTTTTGTGAAATTAATTATGAATTTTCAAATTTGGTATTTTTCTGCTGAACTGATGCAAAAACTGTTCATATGGTCATAAATTTGGGTTATGTAATTCATGGATCAAATGCTGTCCAATACTCATGAAATTTTACAGGAATAAATTAGACATAATAAGCTTTCTATGGCCACTGAGATACCCCAATTTGACCTCTGAATAGGGAAATACAAATTTTTGAAGTTGGAGGTTAGTACTAGTAATGATAGTCTTCCTCTGGTATTGTTTCATCAATTTCCAGTGGCTAACAACCTCTTTTGTGGTCTAGATTTATTTTAGCATAAATTAGACATTTGTAGCTTTCCAGAATGGTATAGTTTACCTAATTTTGATTTTATAGAATTAGTTATGATTTTTCAAATTTGAGGCATAGAATTTAGAAAATCAGTTCGAGGCTGCACCATTGTATTTTATGTATCTACTCTCTTTGCTCGAGTTGTTGTAAGTTTTATTTGTGTATTTAAATATGAGGATGAGATGGATGAGTCCATATAGCCCATAGAGCACTGAATGAAAAAATTATCCATGACATAATGCAAGTATATTCATTGTTCTAATGCCATCTTTCTTGCTTCCTTGTGAAATGCATGGCATAAGACCTAGCAATAGCATGAGGCAAGCTAGATAAATATATCTTCCAACAAAATTTGATGCATATAGGTCTTGGGGCTAATATCCGATATATTTGCCAAGGTCCATTCTATTACTTGCCTCTGCTTCCTCAAGACCTCTGCAAGTCTCATCTTGTAATATCCAATGATTTATAAATTACTTATAAGTAGAATGAATTACTTATGAGGGGTCATGGGTTTAACGAAGGCCAGTATGAATTATGAAAAATCAGAATTAGAATTGTTTGGTTAATGAATGAGGACCTTGAAGTAAAGTGAATTAAGGCCAATTAAGATTTGAATGTTAATTAGAACATCTAAAAATGTGATTAAGAGCCTTAAAAGAGCCCAAAATTCGAGCTAAAATGACAAAATAGAGGAATTGAAAATGTAGTGACAAAATCATAATTTTGGGCAACTTTTAGAAAACTCAAAGAAGAGATCTTTAAATGGAAAAAAATGAGTTTTTTAGGGTTCTTAGTAGCCTTAAAAACCATAAGAACCCCTAGAATGGCCGAAACCCCTCCAGTATGTATTTTTGGTCATCGATTGACTAAACTTTAACCGAATGGTATAATAAAATTTTAAATTCAATTTGGATAAAATCAAAGGCATTTTATGAATTAGAGTAGCTAAATTTTATGATGGAAAAGATGGTATTAAAAAAGGAGTTAAAATGAGTCCAAATGGAAAGAACCAAGATGAGAGACTAAATTGGAATTTTGAAAAATGTCATAATTGGGCTCCCTTGCTTCTCATATCATGCCCCACTTCTCCCCATCACTTTAACTAACTTTCCTTTGGCCAAAAGTATAACCAAGATCTACTAGAAGTGCCACACCAAAAAGGGTGCAAAGGGCAATGAAACCAAGCTTGAAAAGCATAAGAATTTGCTATTTCTTCATACTTCTTCCTTCACTAAACTTCTTCTCCTCTTTCTCTTCTCTCTTCTCATGGTTTTGATGACTTAATTGGTGCTATTTTGTAATTGCTTCAATAGAGGGAAGAGAGGATTTGGAGAAACTCTTGGAAGCCTAAGAAAGTGCATCTTTTGAGCTTTGAAACGAGGTAAGAAACTATGGCTGAAAGTGTTCCTTTTTGGCTTCTCCTTGTGTTCATGTTTTGGCTAGACCTAGGGGCATATGTAGGGAGTTTGATTTTGATTCAAACTTGATAGGAATTGGAGTTTTAAAGCCTAAGGAATCATATGGAACAAATATAATTTAAAAATAACCTATAGATAACAAGTTATGGAAATTAGGGTATTGATTACACCTAGTATTTATGAAACTTTCTAGTGATTATTTAATTTGTGTAAGAGTATGTTTGAGTTTTCAAGACATCTAGAAAAGCTTCACAAGTGGCAAATTCCCTAGGAAAATTAACAAAACTCCATGGGTCCCTAATAAACATCATATTTTATATGTTTTTCCTCTTTATTGAGGCATTTTAATAATGAATTAAGGCTTAATGAATTTAATTGGAGGATATTTGATTTTATTAGCCATTTTTGCACTTTAGGAATTAATTTGCAAAATTATTAGGTTTTAATGCATCAATTATTTTAAATAATTTTGTAAATTTTCCTACATAATATTTTTTTTTTTTGCAGATTTTAATGGACAAATGGAATTTAAATAGAGGAATTGATTTGGAGATGAGATGGAAGCTTCAATTGTTCAATTTTAAGGAGGGATTAATTGTCATATTTTTTAATGCATTTTTTAAGAAAAGAAAAAAAGAGAACAGAGATGACATGGCTGGCACATGAAGGGAATAAATCACACATGCATATAAAGCACTTTCACCCCACTAACACATACATACATAGCCTACTCCATTCTCAAGTTGGGTTGCACGGGTTTCACATGATATTCACACATAAACACATCTATAGTTTTCATTCTCCATGTCACAATAAGCACTAACATGAAGCATGTGATTAAAAGAGGTATAGGTTACATGTCCAACAATCACACGAAGCCTCTGCACATTACATACAACATTCACTCCATGTAGATAGCACACGATCAAGCACATGATTTTATCATCCTCCACTCTCCAAATCTCACACTCACGGGCCCTTCCCCTCACTTGAGCACACACCACAAACATTTTCAAGGATGCACTCCAGATTACACATTCCACGTAGCAACATACACGCATAGCATTCCACTCACTTTCACACTACCAAGTCATCCCCTCTACTCACACGTATACACATATTAATGCACAAACTAACACATACTCACAGACACAGGCTTACATGAAAAGAAAGCATAAGACTAGCTGGCACAATCCATTCATCCATAAACTCACACACAAATAGAAAAAGAATATCATTAACACAAAAAGTAGCTCAAGGTTCTCCATTTACACGTCACTTATACACACACACTAAGCTAGATGAATCATACACAATAACTATAGGTCCATAGATTCTCTAAAGGAAGAAACACACATCACGTGAGAGAGAGACTTTTGGGTACTAGGAGTAGAAGAAAGAGCAACGTGTTATGAGAACAAAAACACACATGCAGAGCTAATGTAGAATAAGAGGCATGTGATGGAGAGAAAGTAGCACAAATAGAATGTGATATTTGTATTCTTCTAATTAGAATGCTCACATCACAAGAAAAAAAAAGGAGCTACGGGTCAGGTCCTAGGGAGAAAAAAAAAACCTTGAATAGAGATGAGGTTTTTTAATTAAAGAGAATGCATTAGGAGGCATTATCATTCAACCCCATTTCAAGAAGCTCCATGGTCGTGTGTTTTTCCTTTCAATTCCTCCATCCATTTGCTCCAATGGAAGCTTGAATCCTCTTTGGTAGTTAGCTGAAAATGTGACTTCCATGGATGAAGATTTGAGCTCCAAGATTTATCCCCAAAATTGGCTAACTTCTCTTCTCCTTAACCCTTATTTTTAACATTAATTTACTTGTTTAATTTGGCTAGGTTTAGCTTGTTAAATGGAATTTTGATAACTGATTGTATTGGATTCATTTGCTCTATAATTTTGATTATAATTTCACATTTAGAGATGCATTTTAATGCCTAAGTGTTTGTAGAAATTTCAAACTTAATGGCTATCCAATTTGCTAGTTATTTTCTCTTATTTTTAGGCTATTTAGTGCAATGGTCATTGGATTAAGTGGCTGAAATTTTTTGTGATGTTTGTACTTAAGGAAATCTTTAATCTAATTGGTTGATTAGCATCTCTTAGTGAATTATTTAATGACTTTAATGAGCATTTAGGTACTATTTTAGTGTGTTCTTATTTCTAACTCAAGTGGCTAATTTTTCATGGTTCTTTATGGTTGCAAATTCCTTAATAATTAGTAATTTGAGCGGTGGATGGTAACTCAAGGATTTTTTTTTTCATATCAAGAATACACGAAGAAGCAAGAAGTTAAGTCCAAGTTTTGGTAGGTTTAATTTGGCTAGGTTTAGCTTGTTAAATGGAGATTTTGGTAGCTGATCATATTGGATTCATTTGCTTTATAAGTTTAATTATAATTTCACATTTAGAGACTCATTTTAATGCCCAAGTGTTTGTAGAAATTTCGGGCTTAATGGCTATCCAATTTGGTTGTTATTTCCTCTTGTTTTTTGGCTATTTAGTGCAATGGTCCTTATATTAAATGGCTGGAAATTTCTGTGATGTTTGTACTTAAGGAAATCTTTAATCTAATTGGTTGTTTAGCATTTCTAAGTGAATTATTTAATGACTTTAATGAGCATTTAAGTACTATTTTGGTGTGTTTTTATTTCTAACTCAAGTCGTTAATTTTTCATGGTTCTTTATAGTTGCAAATTCCTTAATAATTAGTAATTTGAGTCTTGGATGGTAATTCAAGGATTTTTTTTAATAAAGAATACACTAAGAAGCAAGAAGTTAAGTCCAAGTTTTGATATATTAAAAAGGAGCAAGGATAATTGAATTCTAGGAAGTCCATTCAAAAGCTAGTTACCACTTTTTGCCTAATTGTTGCCATCACTTAGTTTCAAGTTTTTAGTTCTTGTTATTTTCTTTAATTCATTTAAATTTTAGTAAATCAAAGCCCCTAAAACACTTTTAGTTTAATTATACTAGGAGAACTCTTTCATAGATAATTAAAAGCAAACTCCTTCGGAAATGACCTAGGTTGTGCCATTAGCTACAAATCTTTATTACAACTTAATATCTTTTGAGGTCCTTCGACAAGATAATTCTCAAAATTGGCTCCATTTTCAGGGAGTTTGGATTCTCAATTATTTGATAAAGGTAATCTAGGTGTCTTAGCCATATTTTAGCTTTGTTTTTGTGTAGTTTTTGCTCTATTTTGAACTTGTTTTTTTGGCCTTTTTGGTGTTATGAATCAATTGCTTTACTTACTAGAATTTTTGTTTGACTTGCTCAGAAAATTCTCAACTTTGTATTCCAAGGTTTTTGGTTGTGTTGAGCAAAAGTAATCGTATAGGTATTAGGTGCTATATTTTTAGGCCAAATTTCAACGTTTAGAGCACTTTTCCTAATTTTTTAGTATTTTCTCAAATTTTCTAGGATTTTTTCAATTTTTTCAAATTTGTTTTCTTTATTTTTGTGAGCTTTTTTTTTGTGTGATTTACTATTGTTTCTTAGTGTCTTTATATGTTAGGTAGTTATTAGTTTAATTTGGATTTAATCCTCTTGCCCTTTTGGTGTAAGGTATTGAGCTAATTTGGTTACCAATTTTATTTTTCGATGTGTTTTGATTTTTCTCGAATCACTTGCCCAGAAAAATTTGAAATTTGGTACTTTAATATTTTGGGTGGTGCTAAGTAAAAGTCATAACTATAGTTGTGAAATAGCCCCTGGATTAGCCAAATTCCTTTGTTTTCTTTGAGTTTTTTATTTTTCAAGTATTTTTCTAATTTTTAGAACTTTTTATTTTTATTTTTTTAGATTTATTGTTTTGATTTTTCTTTGTTGATGTTTGTGTTATTTCTTAGTTCTTGCATGCCTAATTGGTTTATGACAAGGTCCTTGATGAAGGCGATTTTTATATATTTTAATTCTCCTAACTTAAGCACTTTAATGATTAAATTAGGTTTAATGGACTTTATTAGGTGGATAATTGAGTTTATTGGCCATTATTTGCACTTTAGAAATTTATTTGCAAATTTTTAAATTTTAATGCATAAATTTCATTGAAATATTTCCTTTGTGAATTCTTCTTTCTTAATATTTTATTTTGTTTTATTCTACTTCATTTTATTTTATTTTCTTGTGCAGAATTTAATGGGAAAAAGATTTAAATTGAAGATGAATTAATGGCATGTGGAAGGCTCTTTAGGAGGCACAAGTCATCAAACACAAAGTTTGATGGAAGGATGAAGGAAGAACAAGAAGTTGCCATGGGTTGCTAAATTCACTTTCATCTACATGTAGCCCACACACTTACATGAAGTCACGTTGCCATCCACCATCTACACGTTGGAAGTCATATATGGTTCCTTCTTTCCATTCACACTCCACGTAAACATGAAGTAACATGTAGGTTCAAGTTAGTGAGAAGAAAGGGAGGCTACATATCCCAATTGTAATACCATGTCTTTCCAGCCTTCCTTATGCAATTCACATGCTCCATAACATGCATTTCTTAAGAATTGCAAGAAAATAAAATATAAATAATGGATTAAATTTGTGTTGTGCTACATATGAAAATTTCATTCAGTGTCATGTGGACTGTGTGAGCTAATGAATCATATTCTCATATTTAATTACATGAATACAACTAATTTCCATCCTTAAAAGTGGCCCTAACATCTCGTGGGAATCAAAGAGAAGCATAAAATACACATATGCATTTTCGGCTAGAATTTCCTCATTTCTGTCATAAGCTTTGGGAAAATCATAACTAATTCTAAAAAAATAGAAATCATACAATCTTGGCCATTCTGGAAAGCTACACATGTCTAATTCATACTAGAAATATTTCTAGACCATAAAGTCCAACATAGAAGGCTTTTGACATTCAAAAAATATCTAGATGTTAGGCTGTTCAATGGTGCTGTCATAGAATTCTGCAGCAAACTTCAAAAATATCCATTTAATTCCAAACAAATCCAATCTATGCAAATGATACCAATATAAAAATCTATAGATGTTATCTAGAGGAAAAAAATAACTCTAGACCAGTTCAGGCATACCTAGACCTCGAAACTCAATCAAACAATAACTGAGGTTGGCTGGGTTCTTGATTCTGGACAGATTGTTTGAAAATTCATATCTCCCTTTATAGACATCCAAATGAGGTGCTTCTAGTTGACACAAGTCACTAGGAATATCTAGTTTCTTTATATAAAATTTCATGTCAATTGGACATCATTTGAGCCCTGTGTGACAGATTTCATTTTTAGACCAGTATGAACAGTGACATGACCAAAACTAGAAAAATTGCCAACTTTGGAAATTCATCAAATATTCTGTAGACCTCCAAAAATTTTGTTCTTTAGCTTCCCAAAAGCTCTCAACAAGATCTAATTGCATACCAAATCTCAGATCAACAAGAGCTTATTTGGGTAAAAGTGACATGGGTTCCATTATGGTCAATTTTAGCTCCATATAGGATACCAAAATGTCCAAATGGCTTTCCTTGAGTTTTGGCATCTTTTAGGCAAGTCTAAAAGAATAATTGGGACTTGTGTGAGTTGCCCAAATGGTCCCAAACTCCATGCCTCTCATTTTGGCTATGCCACAAGCAATTATACATAATCACATCAAACTTTCAAGAAGCATATCTTGGCATTACATACTTAAATTACATTCCATCGTTCACATGACACATTTTTTTTTT